>JBCEWC010001316.1:0-15940 GCA_038996855.1 Solanum aculeatissimum
ATAAATTATAAATTTGTTACTACTTTGACTTGTTTCATGAATGATTTAATTGCTAATTGATTTATATATATATATAAATTTTTTTTAAAAAATTATATAAAACTTCAATTTTTTGGTGCACCGCCGTTTCGGGACTCTTACACCGAGAACTGAATCGAAGAACCGAAAAACTGAAATAAAAACCAAAATCGAACCGAAAAATCGACACCAAAAAATCGAATTAGTTCGGTTCGATTTTCCGATTTTCTGGTTTTTTTGTCCACCCCTACTCGAAAGTTGGTCAACCAAGTCATCTATCTTTGGAGAGGATATTTGTTCTTTATCATGACCTAGTTCATTTGTCTATAATCAATACACATTCTGAGAGACCCATCTTCCTTTCACACGAATAGGACACGATCACCCCAAGGAGAAACACTTGGCCTAATAAAGTCATTCTCTAGCAAATCTCACAATTGATCTTTCAACTCAATAGGAGTCATTCTATAGGGTGGAAGAGAGATATGTTGAGTATCATAAAGAACATCAATCCCAAAGTTAATCTCCCTATCAGGAGGGACTTCAGGCAGATTTTCAGGAAGCACTTCAAGAAATGCATTCACAATCGGAACTAACTTAAGAGTAGGAGACTCAACATCACCAGTATTAACCCGTACGAGGTGATAGATAAAACCTTTAGAGATTAGCTATCTCGCCCTAAGGTAGGAAATAAAATTACCCTTAGGTGCAACAGAATCACCCTTTCACTCTAGGACCTGTTCATTCAGAAATTAAAATTTAACTGTTTGGGTCCTATAATCTATGGAGAAATAGTAGGTATGGAGTCAATCCATGCCAAGAATCACATCAAAATCAATCAAATCAACAAGAGTATCCCTATGATGGAAGGATATTATACAGTCTCTATAGATTCTTTCAAGTAGAATAAACTCACCAACTGAAATAGAAACATCAAAGGGTTCAAGTAAATGCTCAGGAAGAATCTCAAATTTATTAGCCATATGCATCACCTGAAACATCTTCTGAAGTTCATCAATGTAGTGTTTTGGGTCCTCATTGGGTGTAGACCCTGTGAACTCAAGCGGGTTCATTCTCAGAAACTCCCGAACTCTGGATGTATCCTATGCATTCTGTCGGTCTGCTCCCTGTCTAACAGCAAGTACTATCACAGCCTGGACCAAGGTATGGATGGCCTGGTGAATCTCGACATTCGAGATTTCAGCTTAAGGTGATTATTCAAGGACGGTTGGGCCTATGGGTTCATCATGATCCTGGAGCTCTGATTGATTAACATTTTGCCTAGCAGGACACCCTCTCCCTCTAATAGCTCTTCTTGGAAGCATGATCACAATTCTGCAAATGTGTAATGCATGAATTAGACGAGAGCTTTCATAGAGTTTAGCTCTATAACACGAAGCTGAATATAAGAGAAGTGTAACATTTCCTAATGTCATATCGCCTCTTGTTTATAAAGTGTGGTACACAACACACCCATAAACAAGACTATACTAGACACGGCTTCATAAACTCCCTAAAAATCTTGAACTCTGTATTTTGATACCAAGTTTGTCACACCCCAAAAGGGTACCCTGGACGTGACCGACAAACAATCTAAGTTTTATATAATCATATGAAATCAATGAGTCTAGTATGAAGGAAACCAACTCAAAATAATATCCAACCAATAAATCAACTCTATTCTATGAAGCCTCTATCAACTGTTAATCTGTGTCAATGATAGACCTATGGCTACCTCAAATCAAAATGAAGCAAGTCTAAAGTCTAACTCTAAAAGCTAGATGAAAATATAAATGAGAATCTTCCAGGAGTAGGGGAGGGCTCACCAACTCAGCTGACTGTAATAGATCTTCAACGAAGCGTCAGTTGATAATCTCTAGTACTTGTCTCTACATCATAAAATGATGCAATCCATATGGACGTCAGTACGTGGAATGTACGAGTATGTAAAATGGCTTAATGAAATATGCATCAAGGTAGAATACTATCAACTCAGATAATTCAAATCAAGAAATAAAAACACAATCAATAATGTCAAATGTTTATCTAAAAAAAGAATAAAGAGTAGATAATGACCCATCAATACTAATCCAATCAACTCCACTCCAATCCAATCGAACTCAGAGTACTATCTGTGTAGAACCTATCTAAGATTTTCTCTTATCCGACAATAATCACTTATGAGCCAGTGCTCGTACAACAATTCCGTTGATATTTTTACAACCGTTTAATACTTGTAAGGGTAAAGAACGAATCAAAACCATGATGAATTCGGTCAATCAAGTCCTCTATTATTTTAGGGACTTATCGATCAAGAGGAAACATCCGGCTTAGCGGTTCTATGCTCTTCTATGCTTGGTGATGTAGTTAATGAGTCGATTTGGATTTACTCTCGCTTAATTCGGTGCTCGATACTCCTCCCAAGACTCAATGCTCATAAACAATCAAACCTAATCAATCCAA
Organism: Solanum aculeatissimum; assembly: GCA_038996855.1. Classification (NCBI taxonomy): domain Eukaryota; kingdom Viridiplantae; phylum Streptophyta; class Magnoliopsida; order Solanales; family Solanaceae; genus Solanum; species Solanum aculeatissimum. Next base: position 2,482 of record JBCEWC010001316.1, read on the forward strand.
TCAATGAGTCTCATAATGATTCATATCAATGCACCAATTCTATCACAATCGAGTCTTTCGGCCTATCAACCATCAAATCAAATCAATTCTCAATCATATCTTTCAAAAGAGCTTAGACCAATCATTAAGAGAACCATCAATTAGACCAATTTTTAAAGTTCAATTATGGAGACTCTTTGGACCATCAAGTTCTATCAATCTATCATCATGCTCACATCACAATCACAATCAACATTCTCAACTCAAGGCTCTAGACTCAATCCCTAAGTTCATTCATGTAATCTTTTATAAAATAACATATAGTGTTTATGCAATAGCTCATGTAAAAGTATTTATTTAGTGAATCAAGTATATGATGATCATCAACATATGAAAATACATATAATGTATATAATTTGCAAGAAAACATTCATAGAGAACATGCATAAGGACTTAATTAATACTTTCATCTATCACTCTATCACAATCAAGGGGCACATAAAAGAATAATTTCATGCTTTAGGTTAGCCTTACATACCTGGTATGAAGTTTGTCAATCAACTTTGCAAGAAGTTAGCCTCAATCCTCTTAACCCTAGCTCTTTCTCCTTTTTTTCGCTCAAAGTCTCTACTTAATTTTAGCGTAAGAGACTTTAAAATGGATTTAGGAACCCATTTTAGATTTTAAAAAAATTACCTGTATTGGTCGTGGATTAAGTTTAGGAGGGGTGAGAAAATGTCACGTATGCCCCTTGAAAGAGTTGAAATTTTAAACTTCGATGGAACAGGTTGGGGGACCAGGTCCACACTTAAACTTAGCGGACCTGTCGCATACCTGTACATTTTTTTCAAAGAAATTTTGATCAATTTTCAATTTCCCTAGGAAAAATTGGGACCAAAATTACGTGCAAGTCTGCGACCAATCTGCGACGCAGACTTATCGCGCACTTTTCTGGAATTGCATTTTTGCCCCAAAAAATTATCTTTCGATCTAGTTCTCTAAAAATCAACCAAGACCATTTTCTCAGATAATTTTTTGTGTTGATCGCATTTCCGACCTCGGATTTGTCAAAAGAGTTTGAAAAGTCGCGTTTTCTCATCTAGGAGTATTTTTGTAATTTTACCGAGTGTAACAGATTCTTATGCAGCGATTGATCCTTCTTGTGATGATTTATTTCAGATCCAGTGGTGAGATTCAGGGTTCCGTATCACCATTAGAATCTATTTTTCGCTTGTAGTCTTTATTTCTATTCAAAGACTGTGTTGTACTTATGTCGTTAAATATTGTATTTGATGCTCTTTATACTCGTGACACCATGTTTTGAGATTTGGTCATGTTGTGACTATTATCTCTCTACTTATCTATTGAGGTTTTTTTTTATTGTTGGTTTTTGGATTTGTGATGTCTTTTATTCATGACCCTACTTTTGGATCGTGACACCTTGAAAATCAATATCTTCTTGTCTTCAAAATTAGCAGTAGCATTATTCTAAATAGGGTTTTGAAACTTGACTTACTACATCCATTGTTTCTTAAATTTGTTACTGAATTTCATTTAAACACAAGAACTATTTATTTCAACTTAATGAGGCTAATGTATATAACTAAAGGAGGTAATAAATTCTAAATAGTAAACTTATCTATGTAATGAGTAGTTGAAAATACAGGAATTTTTTTTCTAAAATTTGAATTAAAAATATTTAATAAGAACATTTTATCATGTGTTCAATTGAAACAAGTCATAATTCAAAAAATCTAAATGAAATTCACATACAAATTTAAGGGATTGTGAATGTATTAAGCCTTTGAACTCCAAAAGATGCTGGATCTCAAGGGGAATATATTGACCTCCATGATAAATTTTATAAGAAGAAAAACCCAACTATCACGAAAAAAAACATTTTTCCTTCAATAGTAAAAGTGATTGACAAAACATCTTAGTTTGACCTCTTGATTGGTTTGTAACTTTGGCTAATATTTATTTACTCAAAATCCCAATTCTGAGAGAAACTTCCAACAATTATCCATCTAAACACTTATGCAACAGTAAAGATTGGTCATGTAGAAAAACTCAAAAGTTGGACTGAAAAAATTGATTGCTAGTCTGGTACCATTTGACTGCTCTGCAACCCCAAAAAAAAGGACTAATATTTTTCGCCTTTTATGTACGAGTAGTAAAGAAGTATAGAATACTTTAGTTGGTTGTTTACTAATGACAACATGGAAAAAAAAGACAAATTTATGTAATTTCTTTTTTTTAAGAAAGAGATTATAGCGAATTGATTCTTTTAATCCAACGAAATGGAATTGATATGTACAAATTTATGTCAAATTAATAAGCTTACTACCATTGAAGAAATTTGATTGGCTAACAGTTTATGCCAACTTGTCAAGGATTTGAAGTCTAACCATTTTCAAAGCAAACAACCAACCAAAAAAAAAATAATGAAACAAATGTTGAAGTGTTGGTAAGAGAGTAAATTTGTACTCAATAACTTCAATCAAAACTAATAGTGTTGCCTTTGATTGAACCTATTCCATGTATACAAGAGACCTCAATGGCCTAAACTTAATATACAAAATTGTCAAAAAAAAAAACTAGCTAAAATACACTATTGCTGTGTACTATATATGGACAATTGATAAGTACCCTATAAGGCCATAGCCAATTTTGTTAAAGGAAATAATTTCAATCATTCCAGCAAAGGAGCATGACCACACATCTCCTAATTATGTAAAGCTTGGCTCTTTGCTCTCTAAGGACTCCTCCAAGTCCTCTGCTTGAAATTAACTTCTTCTTAGAACTTCCCATCCTGTTGTTGTTGCTGCTGCTCATCTTCATCTTGTAACTTAATTTTAGAGATGGATGTGTTTCTTGATTCTGTTATTGTTGCTGTGTGGTGAATATATTGAAGAGACAAGTTTGAATGGGAGAAATGCAAGTCCAAGATGAGGCTCTTATAGGCTGTTCAGAGTGTGGTCCTAACTTAGAGAAAATGACATAAAATGGTCCTTTTGTTTGGGTAGTATGTGCAAACTAAACCCTTAAGTATCATTTGAGTAGTTTTGGTTCTTTCAATTTGTTAGAAATGAAGACTTTTGGACTTCTGTTACATATTTATTTACCAATTTGTGATTTTTAAGCTTAATTAGAAAACATTTAATGGGGAGATCAAATTTGGAAATATAATATTATAATTTATGTTATTTTCTATCTATTTCTAGAATTTAGTCCAACTTTTTGATATTTTCATGAAATCCTTTTGGGGTTCAAACTGAACTTGACAATTAAGAGTTATGAAAATATGAGACTAAAATTGCATTGACAAAACTTGAAAGACTATTATGAACATACTACTAAAGCTAAAGGGCCTTTTTCTTTGTCATTTTCTCTCCCAACTTGTATTGGTCTAGAATCATGAACCAAATATGGGTCCCATTTTCCACTTGTGACCTCATAACAAACAGCACCACAAGAGAAATAAAGTAATAGTAGTTGTCCCTCCACACCTTCATCTTAAAGAGTAAATATATAATGAGAAAGTATTTTTCTATTTATTTGTATGTTACATCATGTCTGATAAATGTTTTGGAATGTCTTAGACTCGTGCTAGTTTGAAACATTCTCCCTAGACGATTATGACATAAAATTGTTTATCACAACAATGCATTCATAGTAGCTTCTTGTTACTATTTTCTTATTTAGTTGCATGCTTTCTTTCTCCATCCTTTTTCCTAGTAGCTTGTTTGTATGGTAATTTTTCGTGTATGGTACGATATGGCATGGTCAGTAAGAGAATCATGTAATTATTTTGATTGTTTTTTTTAATTATATGGTATGGTATGATTTGGTATAACCATGAAAACCTTCACATTTTGAAACCACCAATTTAATGCAATTACTTACTTTTAAATAATTCTAATTTATCTTTTGTTCTTCATTAAACTTTACCCTAATATATTAATTGTTTTCACCGTCGTATTACTCATTCTCCTCCGCATCAACTCTTAAAGCTTCTCTTTAGTGTCCGATCTTCTCTTCAACATTTCAGTCTATTTTTTTAGATTCATTTTGTAAAAAAAAATATATTGATAAATATAATATTTATAATAATTAAGGACATTTTTATAAATTTATCAGTTATTATATAGTACCATACAATCAAACTAAACAACAACATTAGCATTAAACAACAACAAATCATATAGTTTATTCAAACATTATATTCTATAGTACAATACCATACCATACATTATAGAAACCATTATCCAAACAAAAAATAAGAGTATCATCTGCATACTCTCTACCTTTTCCGCTTTTACTTATGAAATTTCATTGATTATATTATTATTACTATTATAACACGTAATTCCCATAGTGTCAATTGGTAAAAAGTTTATTTATATTTTAACAATATTATTAATAAATATGCATCCATAGAATTTGTTCAATGAAACCTTGTCCCATGATAGTCATGTGTGTGTCCCTGCATTAAAAGTTCCTGTCGAGCAACGAATATGACCAAACGGAAAAAAGAAGAAGATATTAAGTAAATTGAAACTCCTTTTACCAACATTGCTTGTTTAGAGGTGTAAAATTGCTTGCATGTCACAGTCCACATACAAATATGCCGGCAAAATAAACAAATGAATAAGATAGCATTAAAGCTTGTTCCTAAACCTTATAATTTGAGGTGTTGATTGAATTTGGTCGAGTAAAATTGAGTTGAGTTAATAAATAGATAAATTATGTGAAGTGGTCATTCGGCTTTTTGCTTTATCAAAAAATTTAGTCCAATTTTTAGAATTATTAAAATTGATCAAAATTGTTCTTCTACTTCCTTCCGGATTTGCTTCTTTTCATTCTCCTTCCTTCCTGCTTTCATTTTCTCCTTTTAAAAAAAACAATCAACGAATCTAAGAACATGTTGTTTTGGACAAATTATATATCAAAAGACTCAAAATATTAAGAGGATTTCATATCTAAAATTTTGGGACTGTTTAGAGGTAATTTTGAGTTGATCAAAATTTGAATAGTCAATATATAATTCATGTATAGTTATGTCGATTATATTCACCTTTTTTCTTAGTGTATCATTATAGTCAGTATGTAATACATGTATAGGTATGTTATATTGTATAGTTAGTGTATACTTTTTATGACTTTTGTCAAGTTATATTATATAGTCAATGTATACTTTTTATGAGTTTTGCCAAAGCTATATTGTATAGTTAATGAATACTTCCTATGACTTTTGACTATTTTTTATGTAAATAAAATATAGTTATATTTATTGTAAACTAATTACCTTACTGTATATATTTGATACCGGCTTTTAATAAATAAGAAAAACTATCGAATTACACAAACATTCCCACCATAAATACTAATCCATTTTGTAGTTTGAAAGAATTATATTGTTACACCCGATAAAATTACCAAAATACCCCTAAACGAGAGACGCTTGCATAACCCATCTTTCCAAACTCTTTTGGCAAATTCAAGGTCGGAACTACTATCAACACAAACATTTGTGTGAAAAAATGGTCTTGGTTGAATTTTAGAGCAACCGGATAAAAAGATAATTTTTTGGGGCAAAAAACAAACTTCCAGAAAAGTGTGCGACAAGTCCGTGTCGCGGACTTTCACTTAGTGGTGATTGCAATATTTTCTATTGGATAGAAAGTTGATTGGAAAATTTTCAAAAAAAAAAATGTACTTGGAGGGACCAAGTTCACGATGCAAACTTGGTTCACCATAGTACAAATTTTTACTTTTTCGAGAGGCATTCCAGACTTTTCCCTACCCCTCCTAAACTTAACCCACGACTAATATAGGTCGTTTTAAGCATAAAAAGGGCTCTAAAACTAATTCCTAAGTCTTCTACGCAATTCTAAACAGATTTATAGGGCTAAAGAGAGGAGAAGAGAGTTGAAATTCAAGGAATTCAAGCTGGAATCTTACAAATTTGATTGTCTATCTTCATCCCAAATATGTAAGGCTAAACTAAAACATGAGATTGATCTTCCATGTGCCTCCTTGATTGAGATAGATTGAAAGGTAAAGGTATTGAGTCTACATGAGTTAGTTTCTTGAAAATTTCATGATGAAAAATCTATTCTTATATATCTTTGCATAACTGATTATTTTTATGAATTTGTTTTCTTTAAAGCATGTTTTAAACCTTCTATTTTCAAAAACCTTAGATATGATTTGAGTATAAATGCATGAATGAATCTAGGAATGGAGTCTAGAGCCTTGATTTGAGAATATTGATTGTGATTGTAATGTGAGCATGATGATAGGTTGATAGAACTTGATGGTCCTATGAGTCTACAAATTTTAAACTCTAAAGATTGGTCTAAATTAAAAGTCCTTCTACATGATTGTCTAATTCACTCTTGAAAGGTTGATGAGATTGATTGGTCAAATTGTTAAAAGATGTGATTGAAAATTGATTAGATGGTTGATAGTCGAAAGACTCGATTTGTTACAGAATTGATGGATTGATAAGAGTCCTTATGAGACTTATTGATTGGATTGATTGAGATTGAATGTTTATAAGCATTGAGTCTTGGGAGGAATATCGAGCACCGAATTGAGTGAGTGTAAGTCCAACTCAGACTCAATAACTATATCGCCAAACATAGGAGGGGATTGAAACTGTTAAGTTGGATGTTTTCTCTTGATAGGTCCCTGAAATAATAGAGGACTCGTTTGATTGGATCCATGTTGGATCGATTCATTTTTTACCCTAGCAACTATTGAACAGTTGTGGCAACATCAAAGAGATTGTTGTACGATCACTGGCTCATAAGTGATTATTATCGGACAAGAGAAACTCCCATATATGTTCTATATTGATAGTACTCTGATTGGATTCTGATTGGATTGGATTGGATTGAATTGAATTCATATTGGATGGGATTTGTATTGATTGGTCATTATCTAGTCTTTATTCTTGCTTTAGATAGACATTTGACATTCTGATTGAGTATCTCTGCGATGAATATTGTTCTACCTATATTTGTTTCATTCAGTCATTTTACATACTCGTACATTCCATGTATTGATGTCTATTTGGAGTGCATCATTTTATGATGTAGAGACAGGTATTAGGGATCATCAACACACGCGTCGTTGAGGATCTATTTGCATTCAGCTGATTGGTGAGACCTCCTTCCTTTCGGAGAATTTTCATATTACTATCATATATCTATTAGACCTTAGACTTGCTTTTCTTTTGATTTGAGGTAGTCATGGACCTGTCATTGACACCAATGAACAGTTGATAGCGACTTCATAGACTAGAGTTGATTTGTTTGATTAGATATTGTTTTGAGCTAGTTCCTTTTATACTAGTTTTATTGACTTGATTTGATCATCTAAACTAAAATTGAGATTGTCCACCTTTTATTATTTTTAGTCTTCCGCTGATATGTTAAATATTGATTGAATGAATGTGATGAGGACAAGTGGTTTACTTGGGGACTAGCAATAGTCTCTAAGTGTCGGCCACGTCTAGGGTACCCTCCCGGGGCGTGACATATATATTGTCTTACTAATTGATAATTTTGTACCAGATTTCAAGTCAAATACATCACTCCTTCAAATTTCAAGTCACATACATGTATCAAAGATACTAGAGATATTTTGAAATAAAAATACATTGGAAGAGAGATGAGTGATGGAGTGAGAGAGTCAACATATATCTTTTGATACTAGATACATATATCCTTGATACCAGATACATTTTGAAATATCGATATATAGGGAGAGAGAGGAATGAGAGAGGGAGAGATGAGCGAGAGAGGTGAGTGACAGAATCAATATATGTCAAATATATGCAAATCACACTTGGATATAATAAATTAAAAAAACAACTACACCCAATTTAACCCGCATGCATCTTAAATTCATGATACAAAGTACGTGATATACATGTATAGGTTGAAGTAAATATGTTAGGTAAGAAAACTGAACTGAAGGCACATAATTAAGGTCTAAACAAGTGAAATTTCTGTTGCTAACTCTTATAAACATGTGGGTTATTGACCGCACTAAAAGCTAGTACTTATGCTGAAATGGGTTAGTTGAAATATGAGTCATAATTCATCCCATCAAATTCTTACTAAGAATTAATTATTTTATTTATCCTTTCACAATATTTTTAATATCTTATGACATTATTTTTTATTTAATTATGGTTATATATATGATATCAAATAAGAAATATCTTCTTTTTAAAAAAAACAAATATTGACAAAATCTCTAAGTCAATTTGATTTACATAGTAACTCAGTTTTTAATAGACTGAAATAAATTAGACATCAATAAGTTGAACTAATAATCAACATGTGAATACCTTATCCAAACTTAAATGAATCGAACAATTTAAATGAGTTGAATTTGATTTTTCCGCCCTTAGTTAATTCGAACATCCTCTGAAATAGATGGAGGAGTATTTTGAACTCTAGAAAGAAGAGCCAAAATATCAAAGGGAGCAAAAAGGAGAAACTCCACGAGGTATAGAATGATAAAAATTTCTTGATCGATTTAAGTGAATTTCTTAATATGAACAAAGAATTCAAATAAAAATTATAGTGACGAGTTCTGGTAAATTCAATAACTTAAATAATAAATTTGACCCTATTAAAAATGAACTTTTTCCAGTAGGAAAAGTTAGAATCTCACATATATACTTGCTACCTCGTAAATAGCTCGATTCAAATAAACCTAATGCTTGAACCGGTTAAAAATAAAAAGAGCATATGTATATATATTGTGTTAACTCATAGTGTACCTTTCTTGCTTATTTTTTGTTCTTATTTTATTTTATGAAATATAGGGTGTGTTTGGTGCAAGGAAAATGTTTTATATAAAAATATATTTTTTAAGAAAATAAGTATATCCTAAAATTATTTATATACAATTCAGATAAACTTTATAAGAGGTGGGAATTAGATGGGGTGAAGATGAAGTCCGTTAGAGCATGGGAGGATAATTAATGTAAAATGTGTATGAGCTTATTTTTTTCTAGTTCCATTTAGGAAGTTATTTTTTTCATTTTTAAATAATTTATTTTCTTAGAAAAAATATTTTTTAAAACTTTTTATCAAACTGAACATGAAAAAATAAGAAAATATTTTGGCCCGTCAAATACACCTATAAAGTGAAAACAATAATAGTATTATATTAGTGGGATCCTCCTAAAGTGTGATTAGGGATATTATTTAGTTGATTCCTACTAAAAATGCATATTTTCAAAGTTTGATGACTATAGTCTATCCTGTTATCCTCCTTTTTGACTAATACAAACACTGACACTTGCTTCTTTATTTCCATAATGATGTGGATTATCATTATAAATCTAACACTGATGATGACCAAAAAGTAGGCTCCCATGATGTTAAATGACTCCATTACTACTAATTTAATTTTTTAATCAAATATTGGACACACTTAAGCATGTGCAATGTTTAATCGTAACAACTTTCAGAGAATTAATTATATTGATTGTGTAAAATTAAATTTGAATATTGCATATGTAAAATTAAATTTGAATATTACGTATATATATTGTTTAAATGAACCCTCTGAATACAGTTGACAAAAGGATTCAATTCCCACTTATATCGCATTTTAATTTTTCCTTTCTCTCTCTCTTCATTTTATTTTGTTTTTAATATTTTTCCCTTTCTTCCTCCCTTTTTATTTTAAATAAGTAATGAGATTTGTTTGTCTTTTCTCACTCTTTCTTCTTCTTTTTTTTTTCTTTCAATTTTAATGGGCTATGTTCTTTTTCATTCCCCTTTTTATGAGCAACTGAAATTATTTATTGTATTTTTTATTTTAATTAATTCATTTATATGTATTATAATTTTTTATTTGTTTTTAATTTATGTAATGTTATTTTAATTTATATGATATTTTTCATATTTTGAAAGTCAGATAACTTTATATATTTTTAACGGATGTCTCATTTTATTTTTCATCCTGTCATTTTCACATATTAACTTCTTTATATTTTGAACCCCCAGAAAAAAAATCCTGCATCCATTAATATATATAAAAGTATATATAATAATAGCTAAAAGAAAAGAATAATATTAAAATGTTTTGTTATATGAAATTTAGGTCTATTAATTAATTAACTACATCAGCATCATAAAATCTTGTTTTTCAAAGGGGTGGGGGATATGTTCTCATCATTCAGTTTATCATGCTTAGACCTTATAAACAAATGACACCAATAAAACAAACAAAAAAGAAAATCAATTGGAGATAAATCATGAATTACATAAAAAGGTTGGATTCCACTAAATTAATTAATTATAGAAACATCATTTGTTTCTTTTTTTTCTCCCCTTAAAAAAAGTTTATGCCTTGAACACTTTTTAGACATGCTTAAACAAGACTAAAGCCTTGGGATTTAGTTTGACTAACTTGCTTTATATTGAATTGTGGTATTAATTATGCTTCAAAGTTCAGATGATTTATTGGCCTACATGTTAATCTCTGTTATGAAAATTAACATTATCATTATAAAAAATATTGAGCTTTAGATTATGTATAATTTTTGTAATCATATTTTTCTTCATGTGCATAATCATTCTTAGGCATGACAACTTTAGTCTACTAAAAAGATAAGAATAGATGCCAAGAAAAAAAAAGAAAATAATTAAGTGTAAGTCTATACACTTGCAAATTAAATAAATGTAAGAATTTAGTTTTAATCGAATTTAAGTTTTACAAAAAAATTTTAGTTTTACATTCCAATATTCTTTGATCTTTTCTTGATATATTAAAAGTGATGAGTATGAAGATCTAGTTTTAAAATAGGGGACGAATAAAAATGAACGTGAATACTTAATTTTTTTTTAAAATAAAAAATTCTTGTTAAAACCCCCATCAACTTGTATTTTCACACGAGTTTCTTCTAAAACGTATTTTGACTTTACAATGAATACTTCCTCCATCACATTTAGTTGTCAGTATATAAAAAATAGTTATTCCAAATTAGTTGTCAATTTAAACAATCAAGAAATAATTAGTTACTTTTTTTTTAAACTCTATTCTTAATAATTAAGTCATTTTGAAATGTGAAAACCTTTATTACTACAATTTTCAAAAAGTATCAGCCATTTTAAATAGGGTTATATAAGTTAAATTACACCCCCTTATTAATTTTTCTTAAAAATTGTGTCAAATCTTATCCTAACAATTAAAATGGAACAGAGAGAGTAGCTTACAAGTGTTTTGACTTTAAGCTCCATTATTTAGGTCTGCTTTTGCTAAAATAAATTTTGATAAAATGTCAATTTTACACAAACTTGTATTTACCTGTAAATTTGGATAAATTATGTAATTAAGCAAATATATGATATGTATTTACATTATACCATTATAGTTTTTAAAAATTACAATTTATAGTTATAGTTAGGATTTTGTTGCTATTTTCTCTCTTCTCTCTTTTGCTCTCTCATCTCTCTGCAATCTCTTACTAGATATACAAATTCATATGTATACCAGTTGTATATATACAATTATTTGATAAATATACATATTCAATTCGACAGATATACATATACAATTCACCTCTCTCCACTCTCGGCCCTCTCTTTCCTCCCTCTCTCGATCTCACTCGCCTCTCTCCTATAATATATAGCTACAAATCGTAATTTTAGCAAACTATAACTATTTTTACCTTATTATATTTCAAGTGTTTGCTCATTTTGAAAATCCTCTATAAATTTGAGTACAAAATTCAAGGCAACAATGAATTGGGCTTGTCTTGCCACAATAAAGTGGCTACTGTGTGATCATATACAGTGGAGAGTGTCAAGAAGTAAAGCCCATGTTTATTCTGGGCTTATTAATTATGGCTAAAGTATACATTATATATACACCTTGGTGGGAAATGTTATGTATTTTGTATATATGTATTTACTATAAAGTATCCACTGTTTATATATATTTTATAAGCTAGATCGATGACCCAAAAATATTATATTGTCGCTTTCCGATTAAAATACCTAATGTTGAATCCTCTAAGCCACCACTTTGAAAGCCATGAGAGAATTTATTCTTATGTTCATGCATATATTTTCATCTGCAATTTGATAAAATTATAATGCAATTTGATAAAATTATAATGCAATTTGAATTGACATACTTTTTTTCTATTTTTGTGTTTGGTGTAATTTTTTATGTTGCTACTTTTGAAATTATGATGAAATTTTTTTACTAGTTTTCTCACCGTTTCTATTAATTTTAACAATCAGAATTTGATAAATATTTAATGGAGACTTCTCACTTTAGGCAAACTTAAATTATCCAAACTGCTTAGTTGATATTTCGAGAAACTATTTTGAATTTACAACCACAAATAAAAAGATCTTTTTTTTTTTTTATCATTTCTCGAAATCCCTGCATTATATGCTCGACGTTTCTCCAACAATGTGTCCCATGGGGGACTTTTAGTCTTTTAGAAAACTTTAAGATTGTTTGGAGAGTTCAATGTATGTAAATTTGTTCATGAATCCATAAAATGAATAAAAGGAAATGCCTTCAAAATTGTGGGCATTGGACACAAATATATGATTGTGATGTGAATCAAAACTTTAGTGTAGATGCCTTCATTGTATTATTCATGATTATGGGCATTGGGCACATATATGATTGTGATGTGAACCAAAACTTTTACGTACTAACCCAAATGAGTGGATAGAATTATTCAAATGGTGAAAGATAACAAATATTTCGTAAAATTAATTGAAATGTATGTAAATTGATCTGAACATCACAATTATAGAATAAAAATACTTCTACGCATTAATATAGGTAGAGATAAGAGTGTTAGGCTTAGTTAGGCACGTTGATATGGTATCAGTATATTCATTTTTTGGGATCAATTATGTGCAATTTTTTTTTTTTAAAATGTCTTATATCGTTTAAAAATATCATTATACTTTTATGTAATGATTATTTTTTATTAACTTTTAATTTAAGACTTTGTTCACTCACTCAGTAAATATACCATCAAACTAATTATCAGATAAACTACACCAAGAAACTTGAATTTATTTGAAAATTTACTATGTATCACCTACATCATCTGAGTTTCTTATACATATAAAGCCCACAAGTTATCCTTTTGTGATTTTTTGATAATAATGTATACTGAAGATATGATGTAGCACCAATTATCGGCCCCAACCAAGGGCGGATCTATCTGTATGGAAGGGGTGTCACGTGACATAGCTTCATCAATTTTTTTTAATTGAATATACATATACTAAAAATAATATACTGAAGATAAAGAGCCAAAAGGACACTTATTTAAACTATAGGTCACAAATCTCGGGTGGTTAAAGGCGCAGGTGGGCAGCTGAACGTCTCGTGGTTGATGAGGGGGGGGGGGGGGGGGGGGGGGGGGGGGGGGGGGGGGGGGGGGTGGGGGGGGGGGGGGGGGGGGGGG
>JBCEWC010001316.1:15950-42257 GCA_038996855.1 Solanum aculeatissimum
GAACGTCTTGGGGGTGATCCCCCCCCCCCCCCCCCCCCCCCCCCGCAACACTTTTTTTTTTATCCCTCTACTGGTGACCTTGACATCCCGTGTTCGATCCCCCCTGCAACACTTCGATTTTTTCCTCTCCTTGACCTTTTTTTTCTCTGCTTAACCCCTCATTAAAAACTTGTAGGTCCACTTATTGTAAAAAGAGAAAAAGGGGCGACTATTTAGCGGGAGTCTTATTTTTCTATCCCTCTACGTACTGGTGACCTTGACATTCAGTGTTTGATTCCCTTTTTTCCCTCTCCTTGATCTTTTTTTTCCTCTTCTTAACCCCTCATTAAAAACTTGCAGGTCCACTTATTTCATTCAAAATCAATCTATTGCTTGTTTATTTTAGAAATAGAATTGAAGTAAAACTTAAAATCTTTGAGTCCTTTTATCAATTGGAATTATAGTTAGATAAAAATAAAATTATTGTTAGACTCCTTATATTTATATATTTGTGACTTGTAAGGTTCTTCAAAAAAATAATAATTAATATTTGTTCATCAATCACCGTCATTCACCATCTCAAGTCTCCATATCATGTTAATATTTACATTTTATTCTATTTTTTATTATGTGCTTGAAGTTTTTTTTTATTTTTATTTGTTCATAATAATATTCTTTTCTACTTACTTGTTATAATGAAATAATTTAGGATTCATTAAAGTGATATTTAAATTTATATATATACGTATTTTATTTTGGATTTACATATGACCAATTGACTACGGATTATGATCTTAGTCTAAATTTGGAGCGATATTTTTCTAAAAAGATTCCAAACGTAAGTCAAGTTTAACAACTCAAACTTCAACTTCAACTAACTTGGAAGAACGAGGTAATGAGTCAAAAAATATCAACGAAATTTTATTTACTAATATGAAGACGTGAGAAATTTAATTTAAAATTTTATAATATTATCTAATATAAAGAGTTAGATAAATTTTATATTATTTAAACAAAATATTTTTTTTCATAAAGTTCACTATTTTAAAGCAAAAACTTCATTAATTTTTCTCTTGAGCTGTTTTTGTCCAACTCAAGCTTCAACTTCAACTAACTTGGAAGAACGAGGTAATGAGTCAAAAAATATCAACGAAATTTTATTTACTAATATGAAGACGTGAGAAATTTAATTTAAAATTTTATAATATTATCTAATATAAAGAGTTAGATAAATTTTATATTATTTAAACAAAATATTTGTTTTCATAAAGTTCACTATTTTAAAGCAAAAACTTCATTAATTTTTCTCTTGAGCTGTTTTTGTCCTTTAAATGGTGACACCGCTTGAAAAAGATCTTGCGTAAAAGTGATATTATTAGAAATGCAGCTTTTCTTCATTGTAAATTGGTGAAAATTTTATATTATAATATATATATATATATATATATTATTTATTTTTCGATAAATCAACTCACTAAAAAAATATATGGAGAAACATAGATTTTCTCTAAAATATTGGGAGGCGTCCTAATTTTTTCGTATGAAAATATTAATATTTTTATTTTTTTTATTGTTTAAATAAAAACATCGTGAGAACAGATGTTGGACATTTTTTAATAGAAAAATTCAATGAGAAATAGAGATAAAATAAGATTGCATCGTAATAAACCACAGATTATATAATACATTGAGTCTATATTGATTATACATTTATTACACACAAATTTTATAGAAAAAACAGAAGTAAAAAATATATTACTATGCATTGACTTTTCTTATTCTAATAACTATCTCCCACCATACTGAAGGGAAAATAAGAATATGGCTACAAAATCATTAAAAAAAAAAGAGCATAGAAAAAGAATTGAAAAAAGGGTAGCAAATTATAAAATAGAAAAAAAAAAACGAAAAGATGACCACTGATTTTTTTTTGTTTTGTTTTTTGGCTTCACTATTTTTACACCAAGATAGAAGTACAAAGAGAATGCCAAAACTCTTTACATTACTATTAGTTAATGTGAATAATTTTAAATTTTATATATTACTCCCTCCGTCCAACTTTACTTGACCCCTATTGACTTGATACAGGGATTAAGAAGTAGTAAATGATAGGGGTAATTTTACTCTTTGAATATAATTAATACAATGTATTGAAAAATGTATTAGGAAAATAACTATAATTAATGACAAAGGTAAATTAGGAACTAAGTGTAAAATTATCTCTTGATTTCATAAACTAGACAAGTATTGTTGGACATCCTAAAATAGTATAGGGGTCAAGTAAAGATGGACGGAGGGAGTAATAATTATTAGAAACTAAGCTAAGGTCGCATTAATTCACAAGATGCTTAGTAATATCATCCTACCAAACAACTCAATGAACCAAGTTGATCCTACTCCTTTTAAAAATTAAATTCTGTTATTGACTGAAGACTTAATAATTTCAGATCTCAAGTTGATCCGAAATTATTATTATTTTTGTCTCATTTTATTTGTTAGGTATATTAAAAATAATTATTCTAAAATAATTGTCAATTTAGATAATTAAAAGAGAATTAATTATCTTTTTCCAACTTTATGTCCGTAACTTTAATTATTCTGGAATTAAGAAACATATTAGCCAAATAATACTTTTAATTGATTTTTATTAAAAATTGTGTCAAGTTTTATCATGACAATTAAAATGAGACAGAGGAATAATTTTTCTTATGACTACAAGGGGTAGTATTAATTAATGATTAATATAAGAGTATAATCTTTTTTATCGTGTTTGAGTGAATTTTCAACTACAGGAAGGGGGGGGGGGGGGGGTGCAAGACAAAATTCAATAATTTTGATGTATATTTTGTATTGAAAGTAATTTTTTACTTAATATAAATAAATAATTTATTAAAATTTTTAATAAATTTTTTTCTTTAGAATCTAGAAATGATAAATTTTAGCTTTGACTCCATCCAGAGCTAATCTTTTGTTTTTTGACTTCAAATTAAAAATTCAAAGGGGTTATGTGGTCTATACTTGGAGCTTGAGACAATTATATTATCACATGCTGTCAGAATCTTAATTAATTATGCAAAGCCTAATCGTTAAGCCAAGGTAGTCAACATTTATTTAATCAGTTCATTAGTTACTTAAGATTACCAAATCAAATGCAGTAATTGTTTATTAATATTTGAATATCAAATAAAGAATTATTTCCTGAACAAGATGGAGTCATTTTATCAATATTTTGCTGCTAAATAATTTTAATTATGTTTGTATTTTTTTAAAAAAGGATTTGGCAGATGAGTGACACCATGTATAAATATTATTATCAACTACAGAATGCATTTTGACCTCGTTACACGTAACAAAGTCTCTTTCACAATTATTGCCACGAATGAATGCTTCTTGCACTAGACCTACAAATATCTATATGACTTGATATAGATTTAAATGAGGATCATCATCGACAAAAAATAATTATATAATCGATTTCAATTTATTTGATACTAAATATAATTGTTAATTATTATATATTGTTTTCGTCTTTATTATGAAATTGACTTTCTAAGTAATTTTTGTGTGTCAAGCCGATAAGAAGATGATATTTACTATTGTAGTCTTATGTCATAGACTTAGAACTTTTGCTAAAATTTTCATGCGATATTTGTCAATTTGCTCACGACTCTTTCACGATCTTACAAATACATAATTTTATTTAAGACTATTTTGTGAGTGGTATATACATAACTATTATGATATAATAGTACTTTTTTTCCAACAACGACTTGTCTATATATTTTGCGCCTTGATTGGTTAACATTATATTACTATTTTTGTTTAAGCATATAGCTAGTACCTTAGGTCACGCATGATGTATTTTCTTGGTTCCTTCTATTTTAGTTAGACAAATCCTATATCCAATCTTCATTATGCATGACGTGTTTGATGGGTTAGTGTGAGGTTATGCATGTGATTATGTATTTTTTTGTAATATAAAATTATCTTTTGAAAGATTCTAACTTTCATGTGTTCATTAATGGGTCTTGGAGATTATTTTTTTATAATATATGTTGAAGGAATATTTATTTAATTGGAACAATTGCGTCAAATCTGCGACATCAACGAAATCCACTCGACTAGTTTTCTTTGGTTGACTAATTTGCTACTCCCGTCATCCATTCTTACTTGACTCCTATACTATTTTATGATGTCCAATAATATTTGTTCAGTTTATAAAATTAAGAGATAATTTTACACTTAGTTCCTAATTTACTCTTGTCATTAATTATAATTATTTTTCTATTACATTTTTCAATACATTGTATTAATTATATTCAAAGAATGATTTGGTAAAATTATCCCTATCATTTACTACTTCTTAATCCCTGTGTCAAGTCAATAGGGGTCAAGTAAAGATGGACAGAGGAAGTATTAGCAAGGAGTAGAAATTATAATTCTCTCTTTTCATTATTATAACTCAATGCAATATTTCTATTTCCTTTTAGTATTCCCTTCGAGTGTTACATCACGTTGGAACATGATATTTTAATATTAAAGTATATTATTTTAGTGGATTATATTGACAAGAATGTGGTCAATTACCTTTGGTGTAATTTATGTAACCATTAAGTCATATTCTACCTCATTATATATGCCTTGTAACTTATGTAACTTTCAAGGTGTAATTCCTTCATTCATTTACCTTCATTATTATCCACTTTTTCATATTCAAGATAGGCTGGATTCCTCATTTATAAATTGTGGTATTTCTTCCTTTGTGGTGGAGTGTAAGAAAATATTCTAAATTTTCAATTATATTCACTATATAGAAGAGTATATTTATATGTTGAAGGACAATATTTTTATATGTAACTTTGAACTCTTCAACTAATTCTGAATTATTTGAGTCAATATGACATCGTGAAACTGTTGTATCCTAGAGAATACAAGTCAAAAGATGTACTGCTACTTGACCAATGTAAATTATGCCGCAGCCACGTTGTATTCACTAAGCAAACGTAACAGTTCATAAAGAAAACTCCAGTTTACTAATAACATAATAGTATATATAACGTGTGAATGCTTTTTAGAGAACAAGTTGAAAGAATATATTAAAGAGAACACACAAACAAAAAGTCACGGAATATTGCGTGTAATTGGTGCCGCTCCAGATAGTACGTAGGTAGATAATCGAGTGTTGTCACATTTAGGTGAAAGAGGTCAGAGAGTCCCATGTTCTCTCCTTTATATATATATTGTTGTTCGGAAAAAAATGAAGAAATTATAACTTTGAGACGTGAAAAATCACTTTCTTTTAAGATTTATTGTCCGAACATTCTTTTAAGAATTACAAATAATCTTCTATCAGGATATGCTATTTTAGGGAATGTTTTGTATTTATAGAATAAGAAAAGAAGACCTTTTAGAAAGATCAATCGTTTATTTTTTGAACAGATGCAACCTTTTGTTTATTTAAAATTTAAATGCAAATTTTAAATAAATAAATTATTCAAAATAAAATCCTAATCCAAACTATACTTGCTCAATTAAAAGACTAAATGGACTAGGCCTTAAATGGCCTCCAGCCACAAATGTGGGAATACTTCCCCATTCCCATATTGCAACAAACATAACAGTTGGTTCATTTTCTTTGCATTTTGATATTATTATCGTATTTTGCTCTGAATAAGATTCTCTTTTGAAATGAGCATTTATTGAAAGCAACATTTTTACTTCATAAAGAAAAGAGTAACATCTGGTATATTCAATCAGGTGAAATCTTAATTTTATTTTTAATATTTCTACTAGTTCTAAAATATTTTAATAGTTTGTATAACAATTAATTCAATTACAAAAATTTCAAAATTATAATCAATAAGAACTAATATACAATATAAGTATTTGTGATGTTATGTAACGTGTAATAATTTATATATATATCTATTCATGTCTTATGAATCATTACAAAAATACTATATTGATAAATGAAAAAAAAATTAATGATTATTTATTTTAAAAGTTTATGAAGATAAAATACATATAAAAAAATTATTCAGTATAAATTTTTTTAAAGAAAAATTTGGCTTTGTGCCTCATATTTTATTGAATCGTCATTGCATTTGCATATATACTACATTCCCCAAATCTCATTATAAAATTATACTAGAATATAATTTTATTATTTTTGTTAGACATGTTTAATCCTATTTGTGCTATAATATATTTTTTTTCTTTTTTGCTATATGTATAGAGTTTAAGACATGAGATTGAATTTTTCTACTAAAATTTTATTTAAAAGTTAGTTTAATATTGATTATGAAAATATTCCAAATATTCTTTACAAATATATAACAAAAAATAATTTATTTTCAAAAATATTCTAAATATTCTTTGCAAACATATAACTAAAAATAATTTATTTTCAATTCAAATAGCATTAATCACATAATTATTTCGAAAAGTCAATACTCAACATCCAAAGCTACGTCATCCAAATTTTCATCTTCTTACTATTGATTCAAAAAACACTGACAATTTCAATTTTAAAGATGTGTAATATATATACACTCTATTTTTTTAGTGAGTCAAACTATTTTGATACAACATTGACAGTGTATAAATAATTAATAATCATAACATGAGCACCATAGCTACATATTTTTTATGTCATCTTACTTGTCATATGCATAAAAAAAAATTATCTTTACGGACTCAAAATGTATGTTCTTTGTATATATAATTATTATAAACATATTAGTGCAGCATAATTACAAAGTTCGCACAATTACTTAAATTTGACCAAATACATAATTGATATACATCGCTTCTATCTTCGTCCATAGTTACAAGATAACAATTGCATATATGTATTATACACAAATATGTTCTTTAACTTGGCTTTATCTAATATTTATGTTTTTCAATTTTTAATATGTACCGTAGATAACTAAATTTTGTATAAAATTGAGCATATATGCATACACATATATCTTATGTGACATAAATAAATCAGTTTAAGCATATTTCAGATGAATTTCTAAGTAAAACACACACATATATCTAATTTTTTAATATAAATTTAAATATCAACTTAATGCACATTTAAAATTAAAAAATCACATAAATACAAGTTAAAATCAAATTATTAAAATGCACATTTATATATTATATCTAAACATACTACGAAGTCGGTCGGCATGATAAAGATTTGACTTATCAATTTCTAGTCATATATCCATCCCTCATATGTCATCTCCAACCGAAAACTAAAAAGGAAAAATTGAGTTGAAAAGTGGTCCTCATAATTAGTATTAAAATAATTATTCCAACATTCATTTGGATAATCACAAGTAAACAAATAACCAATGAAAAAAAGATATAGTTAAAGCAACAATTCATTATATTCAATGTGCTTTTTGAGGCAGACATGCGCACTATAACTCATGAGAAAACATGTCATTTGGGGGCTTGCTAGGGCCACTTTCCTCATTTGGTGGCTGCTTACACACATATATTGTACTATTCCTCTTAATTGGATCAACATAATCTTGTATATGAGTGATTTATTACCAGAATAATTTTGGAAGTGGATGATTTTCAACTGTTGACCTTGTTTGCCTTATGAATAAAACGTTAAGGTGTTAATAGGCTTTGTCTTTTATTTAAAGGTTTGTATATGGGGCAAGCGGAGACAAAATTCAAGATCTCTATAGTTAATTTTCAAGATTACAATCACATACTCAGTAAAAATCTCATAAGTGGAGTTTGGGGAGGGAAAAATGTACGTAGAACTTATCACTATTTCATAGATAGAGATACTATTTTCGAAAGACCCTCATTTCAAAAAATCATCCCCCAAATAGAAAATACTAGATATGAAACGACTAGAATGGATAACAAATGAAAATATATAGAGACAATAAAAGTAACAAAATAAATGACTGATAATAACCACACAATATATAACGACACGACTACTAACCTACTACATATACCCCAAGGCCCGACATCATCCTACCCCTACAAGCCTTCTAACCTTCTACCCTAATACGCGACCTCCACTCCTTATCTAAGGTCATGTCCTCGGTGTTACGAAGTTGCGCTATATCCTGTCTAATCACCTCCTCCCAATACTTTTTCGGTCTACCTCTACCCCTCCACGTAACTCCTAAATCCAACCTCTCGCACCTCTTGACAGGGGCATCAACACTTCTTCTTTGCATATGCCCAAACTACTGCAGTCTCGCTTCTTTCATTTTGTCTGCCACAGAGGTCATCCCTAACTTACCCCGAATGATCTCATTCCTAATCTTATCTCCATGGTGTGTCCACACATCCATCTCAACATCCTCATCTCCGCGACCTGCTTTTTCTGAACATGTGACTTTTTGATTGGTCAGCATTCCACCCCATACAGTAGAGACGATCTAACTACCATTCTGTAAAATTTGCCTTCAAGTTTAGGAGGTATTTTCTTATCACACAATACTCCAAATGCAAGCCTCCATTTCGTCTATGCTGTCCCAATACGATGTGTGACATCATCATCAATATCGCCACTACTCTGGATGATGGGCCCAAGATACTTAAAGTTCTCTCTCAGGAATAGGTTGAGTGACAAGTGTCACTTCCATGTATGCTTCATCCCTTGCAACACTGAATTTGCACTTCAAGTATTCTGTTTTGGTCCTGCTCAGTTTGAACTCTTTGGATTCCAAAGTATATATATCTTCAAACCTCCAATCTATCATTAACTCTAGCCCGAGTCTCATCAATCAGAGCTATATCATCAACAAATAGCATACACCACGACATCTCCTTCTGAATATATAGACCGCGTCAACTCATCCATTACTAAGGCAAAAAGAAAAGAGCTCACCACAGATCCTTGATGAAGTCCCATCTCAACGGAAAAATATTTTGAGTCTCCTCCCACCATTCTTACTGAGTTTTGGCTCCGTCATACATATCCTTTATTACCTTAATATACATCATTGAAACACCTTTCACCTCTAGATATCCCATGGGACACGTGTTAATTTTCAAGATCATTAAGTAAAATTTTCCTGATTACAAGTAGATATGTCAAATAAATAAGTGGATTAAATTAAATTAAATTAGGTGGCAATAAACTAGGTTATTTAATAAATGAGTGTCATGATTCATTAAGGGACTCTATTAAAAGTTACTTTAGGTTGAGATGGACTGAATCAAATAGGATAAATAATGAATCATCGTCTGATTTGCTCAACTCTCAACAAATTTTAATTTTTTTTTTTTTGATTATTTGTTCCATCATTAAATGGATGTATCATTTTTTTTATTCGTTAATGATTTGCCACCCCTACTCTTTCTCATAAAAAATAAGAACTAGCTAGTAGAGTAAAAAATGAATTGATTTGTTCTTTTTGGTCATAGATAAGGATTATGGTATTAGAAAGAATTATCCACATGTTAAATTAGATTCTTAAACATCTTCATAAGCAACTAATTAACTGAACCTTCAGTGGAATCAAACATAAGTTAATTATGATATCTATAAAGATGACGTTGAAAATATATGTGCGTGGTAGTTAATTATGGGTTGGTTCTTCTTAATTAATTAAATTGAACCATATTAAAGTGAAAAAAGGTGGGTATATCTACACATACACACACAAAAAAAAAGTTCATGAGATAAGAATGTTTTAGATAAACTGTCCCACTTAATCAAAATTTCTGACGTACATATATAAGAATAAATGATGAAAATTTTATCACAAAATTAGACCCTACCACTAATTTATGCAAAGATGATCCCATTTGTGAAAAGTTGATGTTCAGAAGATACCACCAACTAATTTATAATTGTGGAGAAAATTATTAATTATCATAGAAAGAAATGGAGGGGGTGGTTGGGTAAGAAGACTATTGATAATTTTTATTTAAAAAACTATACAAAATCTTATGAAAGATTAATTATTAATATAAGAAATGGAATAATGAAGTCACGAACCTTGATATCTAGAGATTTTTGCAGAACACGTAGCTTTAGTGGCTTTTTTGTTTTTTTCTAGTTGGTTGGTGCATAGAATTTGGTCTTATTTAACACCTAGGATAAAATATATTATTATAATTTTACGTCGAATTATTAATTCTAAATATATAAATTATTTTAAAGAAAATTTTAAAAGTTATGTCTGAATATACAATTAAATATAAATTTATAATCTTCACAATTTAAATGATATCATATAAATTAAAATAAAAATATAACATAGTAATATATTTCAAAGCAAGCTAAAATAATTAAATAGAAGTACATAAATTTTAAATTTTAATTTCGCCTCTCGACATGCATTCATTGGACTTAAAATTGTGATGATTCTTATCCATCATCACATTAGTTATTGGATAAGTTGGAAAATCAACCGAATACTAACTGATAAAATTTATGAATTATTTATCTTAAAACATTAATCTATAAGAGGAGATTAACGTAAGATAATATATAAGCTAAACTTTAGACCTAGTCAATACCTCCTCAAATAAGTTATTAAATTGACTAGACCGACATTAACATAAAATTGCAAAATTGTTGGGGAGGAAATTATAACTTAAAAGTTTTCAAAATTATAAATAGTTTGGAAGTGTTTTGACTTGGTCAGTGCTTCCTCAAATAAGCTATTCAATTAATGACGTAATTGACTTAATCTAAATTAAAACTGCAAAATTACTGGGGATGAACACTTATAATATATTTATAATATTGTTTTAATATATAGTATAGAAAATTATTTGTAAAACATATATAATATAAGTTTTATCGATAGATAATATATTTATCACATACTTTAATATATATTGTGTCAATTTTTTACTAAACAAGCATAATATATTTTTAAACACTTATAATACATTTATATTGCATGCATAATTTTCTTTTAATACAAATACAAATTTATAATAAATTTGCTATATATGACTATAAATAATAATAAATAAAAATATCACTAAAATCAAAGATTATTTTTAAAAAAAGTACTCGCTCAAATAATTTTTTCTATTATAATATTGGGTCCAATGTAGAGTAACCAAGTGAATCAAAATAAAATTTGTTTCAATACCATGTAAAGGAAATAGATTTTGACAACATCAAACCATATATTAAGGTAAAAGGTGTGGAGGTAATTCACCCTTTGTTTATTTTTTTTTATTAGTATTATTATTATTGCTTTTCAATCTTATTCATTGATTTTGTACTAAGTATTATTTCTTTGCTTCAATTGTTGTATTATTTATTTATTGTTAGTTATTCTTTTCTTAATTGTTTTCGATATGGCTTCTTCGTTATTATATTTACTTCATATACTTAATTTATGATTTTTTTTTTAGCCAAATATCTATTGAAAATATTATCTCCACTTTTGTAAGGTAAAGATAAGATTGTATGTACCACTGCACCTAACTCAAATTCCACTTGTAAACTTATCCTGAGTCTATTATTATTGTTGCCAATTTCAAAATTTGAATAATGAATATTTTCATCCAAAATTATGTAAAGATACTCTCTTGTCCTATTTTATATGACATCCTTTTATTTGATACGATATTTTAAGAGAAAAAAGAAGATTTTTAAAACTTAATGGTCTAAAATAATTTTTAAATATTTATGTAGTTGTAGCTTAAATTACTAAAAATAAAAAAATAAATTATTTATAATTATAAATTAAGTAATATTTATTTTGAATCGAATTTAAAAATAGTGTCGAATAAAATGAGACAGAAAACTTACTATTCATCCTATGACCAACCAATGTGAGAGTAGACTTGAACAGTAATAAAAAGACAAATTGAAGATAAAACGAATCAATTCCTGCCAGGTAAGATTTTATGGGAAAAATTCTTGTTGGATGGGTTTGTCTTCAACTCCATCCATCCCTTCATTTAACATTTGCCCATCACATCTCCCATCCTATTGGCAACCTCAAATCAGGGAAAATACATCAAACTACTGACAAAACATACTTCTATTTTAGTTCCTTTTTTTAAAAAATAATATAAAATATTTATTTTATTTCTAATGAAATAATTTATAGCTATATAAATATTTGTAGCTTATTTCAGATTAAAAAAAGTTATTCTTTCTTAGATTTGATGTAAAATTAAATAACATCACATAAATTGAAACATTCGGAGTTTTTCTTTTGTATCTTCTTTATCTGATACTGATAGTACATCAAAATCTTCTCTATTATTTGTTGTTGGCTTTTAAAAGATCATGTCAATCAAGATAAACATCAACAAAGAAAGGATGCCCAATACCATTCTTATGATCAGAATTTTAGCTAGCTAGGTATCAAAGCTCAGGGGGGATGAACTTATACATGGTCCACTATCATGTGAACATCACCAACTTGATCTTATAGCCAAACCCCATCTATCATATATGCAATACATACATAAATACTGATTCATTTAGATATATATATGAAGGCAGGATAAAGTGTTTCTATTAGACTTTTGATTTTTTACAAAAATTATGTGTGTTCTCAATCGTCCGGTATATAAAAAAGTTAATCAAAAAAATACATCATCTTATTCAATTATGCGTGTTGACTTCAATAAGTTGTGAGTCCTCGTATATGTTTCAATTGATGTTGATGTGCATAATCAAACTAGGAAACATATTTATATGATTAATTTATTTATTTTGGGTTGATATATTTGAGCCGAGGACCTTTCAGAAATAACTTTTCTATCCCCATGAAATAATGATAAGGTTTTTGTACAGACTCCACTTTAGAAAATTTCACTAGGTATGTTATTGTTAACTTATTTACGTATAAAGAATACTTGTGAACACACACAAAATCTTTTTTAAAATATGAGCTAAAAGTGTCTAATTAAAATACTTATCAAGTATTCAAATGTTTAATTAAAATAAGTCATAATTGGAGTATTGAAATGAAATTTACCAACACAAAGTATAAGGAGTTGTCAATGTATTCCAGTCTTATGCTAGCAACTTTACCCCACAACATACATATATACATACACCATATATTAGCATACACATATATTTACCTACCCAACTCCACAACAAATATGTACCTCATGTTAGTACATACTCAATTCCTCCCTCCACCCCACAATCTTTGAATCTTCCCATGTCCCTTACCTTATTGGCTTCTAGTTGACCCACAATACACACGTCTCAATATCTTCAAAAACAGTACTACTCTATTATCTAAAGCTATATAATAAACAATTTGCATGACCAGTTGTATTATTATTATTATACCACATTACAGACAAAACTTGGGCCATAGTTCCTATATATATATATATAGGTATTCAACAATTTCATCTATCAACAAACCCAATTCACACTTCTTTATCTCTCTTTTGCAAAACAGAGTAAAATGGACGTAAGTTGCATAGATCAAGATCAGATCAGCTCAACCAGTGACTCCCCATCAACTTCTCCGGCGGAGAGACTCCGCCGAATGGAAAGTGGAGTCAGCGTCATCATAGACGCTGACTCAACAAATGGTGTAGAAGCAGAGTCTAAAAATAATAACAGTAATAAGCTTCCTTCTTCAAAGTACAAAGGTGTTGTCCCTCAGCCAAATGGCCGATGGGGTGCACAAATCTACGAGAAGCATCAAAGAATTTGGCTTGGAACTTTCAACGGTGAGGAAGAAGCAGCAAGAGCTTACGATATCGCTGCACAGCGTTTCCGAGGGAGAGACGCCGTGACAAATTTCAAACCCCTGTTTGATAATTGCCAAACAGAGGAAATCGAGATCTCATTTTTGAACTCTCGTTCGAAGGCTGAAATCGTCGATATGCTACGTAAACACACGTACAATGACGAACTTGAACATGCCAAAAAAGTACATAATAATACTTTCGAGAAGAATGGAGAAAGAAGAACGTGTTACCCAGACATCGCGAATAATGAAAAAGTCGGGAACAGAGCTAGTGAACTGCTTTTTGAAAAAGCAGTTACACCGAGCGATGTGGGGAAACTTAATAGGCTTGTTATTCCAAAACAACACGCGGAGAGATATTTTCCTTTGGGGGCAAATGGAAATGGGGATAGCAATACTACTTCAAAAGGTGTGTTGTTAAACTTCGAAGATATGACCGGGAAAGTATGGAGATTTCGATATTCGTATTGGAACAGTAGTCAGAGTTACGTGTTGACTAAAGGATGGAGTCGTTACGTGAAGGAAAAGAAGTTGAAGGCCGGAGATATTGTAAGTTTTAAACGATGTGCTGGAGTTGGAGTCGAAGATAAACAGTTCTATATTGACTCGAAGACCAGAGTAATATCCGGTGCACCGGTTTTGGATAAAATACAAGTTCGAGTTGAACCGGTGAAAATGGTTAGATTATTTGGAGTGAATATATGCAAGGTCCAAGATGTTAGTGGTAATGTTGTTGTTGACAAAAGAATGAGGGAGATGGAGTTGTTGGCATTTGAGTGTAGCAAGAAACAAAGGGTTATAATTGATGCCTTGTGAACATTAGCTAATTGGAGTATATTTTCTTTTTGTTTGTAACTTTTTTTCCCCCTTTTTGTACTTCAAGTTGTCTTTTAGATGTTTCAATTGTACATTAGTATTATTAGAAAAAAGAATGGCTCAAAAAGAGAGCTCATCAAATGAAAATAGAGATAAGAAATTAATTAATGTGTCTCTAGCTTATATGTTCAAATTTTGAACTTCTTTTATTAATTCTTTGTCTTTTTAAGTTTCATAAAATTTGGGAACTAACTATCATGCTTTACTTTTGTAAGTATTCTTCTTGATTTACCAAAAGTATCTCTATGATTGCTTACATATAAGCTAACCTCATTTTCTCACATGTGGAGGGAGTTTTAAGGCTATAATTTTCTTAGAATTTAATAGTTTTAATAAAACATTTATAGTTTTTTTTTTGCCTAAAAGTCTCGAGTTCGAGCACTGAGAATGGAAAAATCTTTAGTAGAGGATATTTCTCCCTAAATGGGGCCTTACGCGACACGAATTTGAATATAGTCGGGCTCTAAAAGTGGGCACTGGATACCAGATGAGTAACTCTAAAACATTTTCCTGCATACCAAACACATCCTTAATTGACGTAGACTAATCAAAGTTGTAAGCTTTAGCAAGTAGGGACAATAACAAACATATGTATAAGGGATAATGGAATGCTTGAAATAGACACTTTAATTACTGAGTCAAAATTTTGAAAACAAGCAACTTTTACAAGGATAAATTAACAATTTAAAATACGTTATCCCTTTAAATTACACATTAATTTCAATTAGTAGTATAATATCATAGATATGATGGACTGGTGGTTAATGTTGATATGTATAATTAAAAGACAGACACGTATTTTATGTGATTCACTTATATATTTATGTAATGAACGCTTGTGAACACACACAAAAACTCTCTTCTAAAATGTATGAGTTAAAAATATCTAAAATAAAATACTTTATCATGTATTTACGTACCCAATTAAATTCATAATTTGAATATTTAAATAAAATTTACTATTAAATTTAAGCGGTTGTAGAGATATTTCCTCCATTTCAATTTATTTGACTAGCCACGATTTTTTTAAAAAATAAAGAAAATTTTGAATCTTATTATCTTAAATTAAATATATGTACAATATACCAAAATGTCCATTAATCTTGTGATTTTCAACATGTTAGGTAGAAAAATTGAAATAAGAAATATTACAAAGGAATAGAATATTGAAATAAAAGAGTTATTACAATAGGAAATACTTATTCTTTTTTAAAAGAAAATAGGTTAAATAAATTAATTTGCATGATTAATCATGAAATTTGGTTTCTCTAATAGTCGAAAGTACAAATTCATGCACTGAATCTTATCCAATTTTTATAACATACACATTTCACTAAGGGACAAAAAAAAAGTTGTAAATTATGTCTCCATTCTTTTAGAATTAAGCTCTTAAGTCTTTTATAATATCTGGGATTGTCAACAATGTACGAGACAAGAATATTTCCACATTTAATAGGTGGCCTATCTTTCTTTGAATCCTATTTATAATATCCATTTCCAATTTAACATATATAATAGAATCTATATCTGATTGCTGTTGCATGAAGATTTTCACACTGCTAATTTTTATAAAATGATCAGAACTTTTTAATTCGGACTCGGATTAACGTACGATCGATAGCATTAAAAAGTAGATTCAAATATCTTTAATTTGATTGGTCATGGGTCACATAACTCTTCATATTCAAGGAGGGGTGCTTGTTTTAAATTAATCCTAGTAAAAACTTATGTTGAAACTCAATAGGTAAGGACACTTTCAACTCAATTTCGTGCTAGGAGTTTCCTATGAACTTAGTTCATATCAAATGCATTTTCACTCTAAAGAATTGATTTTAACACCTACGAACAATTAAATTTCATTGAGTCTAGGTATATTTACACATATATAATGGTTGAAATCTTAGCCTGAAGACTTGAGGTATTACCATAAACAAAGTAATTGCTATCTCGGGCTCAAACTCATATCGAAAGAAAAATCAATTTTAGCATCTTTGAAGAATTGTGTTGAGAAAAAATCTCCACAATACACTAGGATCTTGTTTAGATGAACTTTCAGACCAAATGCTTCAGGGAAGAGATTAAACTTAATTGGCATTATAATTTTAGCTTGATTGGCATTATAATTTCTCCTATGGTTCATTATAAATAGATAATAAATTAATTTCAACTTGTTTTGCTAATGTCAACAATAATGCACTATCCTAGGCAAAGCTAGCTAGCAAAAGCTGTACATTGCATTTATTTTCTTGATTCTTATTAATTTAATAAAGAGGATCTAAAGTTTGAAAAATGGAACCATCAAAGGATCAGAGATGTAAGTTTTGGTCTATAAGATTATTAATGAGCAGCACCAAACTAGCTGAAGTCAATTTCTGTTAATCGAAACTTGGTTAGACGGTCACAAATTATTATAATAATATATAACTATGAATTAATTATTTCTAATATCTTATTTCAGTTGACTGCTACAGAGCTCAAACTTATTTAAATTAGCCAAATTTTCGAATGAAGAATTACTGAAATACTTTCTCCTTCTCAATTGATAGACCTGATCCAATAATTATTTCCAACAAATTATAATTTAGACGTTTCAAAAAATTATAATTATTGTATATAAATAAAAATCAAACAATCTATAATTACCGACTGATTCTACTATATTTTATCATAATCAAACTTAAAAATATTAAATTAATTTAATATATATCTAAAAATCAAATATCAAAACTATATAACCTAAATTTTGAATACGTTATCGTACCATCTATACCACGTGCTGATGGTACCATATCTGGTTGATAAAGATAATTTTCTTGTTTCCAAATGCTGGAGACAGACAACCTTATCTGGAAAACATTAATAGTGCAACACGTTTAACAGGGAAAAAGATGCTGTACGGCATGTTTGTCCATTCCATTTTTTATATTCCTTCAGAGATTTTTTTTTTTAAAGTTTCGATTTTCGACAACCTTAAGAAGATAAAGGAAGAAGGATAAATATATTAATATATAGAGCTCTGTCTGCAATAAAATCTTAGCAATTTTGAAATAGTTCATATGATGAAAGTTTCTTGATTTTCAAAAGAAATAAATATTTATTGAAAATTTATTTTTCATTTAATTTTATATTTTAGGTTCTTGCACACGTAAGTGTACGCAGTCTACTCAAGTAATATAATGACTCTTAGAGAGACGGGATATCAAACCCAAGGACTTTAACTAGCTTTCAATTACTTTTAAAAGATTGACTATGCAATGTGTGTTTGTGCAAGAAAAGATGATGTTTATTTATTTTCACTAAATTGCGAAAATTAAACTAACTAACAATGATCGAATGCTTTGCTGAGACTTTATCAAATTAAGCGAGATTTCGGGATTGTAACCGTTTCGGCATCTGTTCTAGCCTCAATTCCTATGATTACTCATACTTACTGATTTATAGGGTTTAATTTACAAGCATGGTCTTCCGACCTCTACTTGTCTATTCTCATTGACAGTCTAACTACATTGTTGAGCGGGGATAAACATGACCAATGAAACTGCATTAAATCTATTATCCTGTTTCATTAACCTAGCAAGGTATATGGGTAAGGGTCACAAGTCTTCCACATACGAATCATCCTAGTTTCCTAGAACAAACAAGCTCCTTGTACCCTGTGTTCTATCCCCTCAACATCTTCCGAATCCAAGGTAGACAACAAGTTTATTTCATGGTTGATCAGATTATGAAATATAGATTAAAGGAATACAAGAGTAATTAATTGAAAATCCATTCATAAATCATAGAAAAAGAAGTCTAGAACATAGTCTATCGCTACAATCCCAAAATATGAAAAATTAGCCACTCATTGTTTGTTTCAAACACATAATTAATCTAAGAAACATTCAAAGACTGAAATTAAAGAAGAAAAGATGAAAGAATAACCCTAGTAAGAAGTCCTTCGCCCTTTCTCTTTGTCCCAACAAAAGATAGATAATAAAAATAATGTCTAAAGAGAGTAATTAAAACTAAAAATTCTATTTTTCGACTTTTACTATGTTGACACCAAAGTCCGCAACGCGAATTGTTCCCTCTCAGTGTACGTATTTTGCAATTCCAGTTGTCCGACAAATTTTATACTTCCATGAACCAAGTCCACAACGCAGACTTGTTCCACCAAAGGTGTTTCACGCCTTTTATGCTTCTCTTCCAATTTTAAACTGCCATCCACCAACTCTACGACGTGGAATGCACTTTTTAAGTACAACTTGACTTTTCTTTGCTCTTTCAACTTGTTGCATTCTCCCTTGTTTTCTGGCCACGATCCCAAACATCCATACTATGTAAAATCCTGTAAAATACAATCAAAAAGTGTGCTCGACCAAAGATTAGCGTGAAATAACAAAAGTACACTAAAAACCACCTAGACTCTATCAGTTTGTCCTCTAACATAACTAGGCTATAAACATGGGTAAAATTGGCTATTGGGTGTATAAATACGCCTAGGATCACCACCTTACACTTAAGACTTTGTTCGTCCTCGGACAAATTAAGACACATGCATGCAATTCACAAGGTAGTAATGCTAAGGAACAAATATTTACATAGGGACTTGTCTAAGCATTATACAAATCATTGAATTCCAATTGATGCACTCCATTTTATCTTACCTAAGGATTGCCTTTTATGATGTACGTGAATTCATGCGAAACTTATGTTTTGAGTCACTACAGTTATCAATCCTTCAACAATTAAGTGCCCTCACAAAAAGAATTACCCATATATATGTACAATAGATTGAACACAATAGATGATGACGATAGGTATAACAACAACTCTCTCTCTCCCAAATGATATCTCATGTTGCTCCTAATTTCCATAGGCTTGCCTTTGATATAGGTCCTCACTATCGTAAAAGTCTAACTTAAAGGATCACATAGGACTTGATTTTGGTTGTAATGCAGGTTAAAGATGGGTGAGTAGTGATTTTAGGATATAAATTGATGGCTTAACTCCCAAGCGCTTTAATCTATCATATACTTAGCTTTATCCACACTTCTTTGGTTCACTATATCACACCCCCCCCCCCAGAATCCTCCAATTACTATTATCCTCAAACATCCCCTTAACATGTACCCCTACTAAATTTTTTTTCGCAATAGCCTGACCAAGAACAGGTCTACGACGCAGACTGGTTGCGGATCCTACTGGTTAAGGCTCCCAATTTTCTTCAAAAATTTATTTTTTTCTTTATCAAGGCTTGTCTCAGGGGTACCCTTTCAAAACTTAATTCCTTCCATCTTTTTCATGCTAAAATGCTTAGGAAATTTGGATCAAATGTCATGGTATTAGAAATGAGGGATTCGACTTATCATGTGGTTGTCCAATAAACAAGTCTAAGGCTCAAAAGGGCTAACTAAGGATGAATAAACTATGGTGGGTTCTAATGAGGGGCTAAATTAAGGTTGCCAAAGAAACCCCTAGATTCTATCCTCCAAGTTCTACATCTACCTAGTTTAGTTCATATACAGGGCAAGTTCTAGCAATTATAGCAACACAGACACACAATTAAGATCACTTTCACATGGCACAATTTCATCAAAGAATTTATACTATCATAATCATCACATAAATTCTCATGAATTCAAATAATAAGCGTACATACATAGATACTAAACTAAAAATGTGGGCTATTCAATTTTTTTCACCCAACATACCCACTATGCAATATTGAACTATTCACAACTATCTATACACAATATGAGACACAACGTTGATGAATACCCTTAGGATGGTCATCATCCAATCATCATAGGGCTCCGTCACTCAACTATGACTATACACAAATGAGATACCAACACAATTCAACACCAATCAACATCATGCTAAACATCATGCAAAACTATGCTATTGACATTAACTATTTAACACATCACATGACATGATTCAAATATTTACATCCCAACAGAATTTAAAACATAGTCTTAACTAAACATCAAAACAGAAAGTAAAATATTATCTGAATCATACATGGCCGAATAGAAATCATAATCATCAAAGCATCAATAGTCTCCCACCCCACACTTAAAAAGTTATAGCGTCCTCAGTGTCAAAACGTACCAACAATATGAAGATGGGAGGGGGGACCACTTAGTCCTCCATATTCGGCAGTGGTAGTTCAGGACCTCCATGAATGTGCAACAACGACTTCTCCTTTGGCTCACCCTCTGATTTGATGTTTGAGGTCTCTTAGGCATGCTCAGGGTCAGTGGGGATATCATCATCCATCAACTCGAAGAAACGTGGGCCTATCCCCAACACCTTCTTAGCATGACCATTCAGAGGGTAATGAATCTCTACCTGATAAAGCTCATCTTGTGTCGAGGGCAACCACCCATCTAGTGTTGAAGCATCTCTAACCCGTACATCCTTCCTATTATCATCTCACCCCGGTGGTGTCGCTCCTGTGAGGTTAGAGTGGGCCCAAAAGTTATATCTGACCCTTTAGTGTTAGTGACACAAAAGGGCATAGTCTGAATGTTAGGCCTGTA
Source organism: Solanum aculeatissimum (assembly GCA_038996855.1). Lineage (NCBI taxonomy): Eukaryota > Viridiplantae > Streptophyta > Magnoliopsida > Solanales > Solanaceae > Solanum > Solanum aculeatissimum. Next base: position 37,015 of record JBCEWC010001316.1, read on the forward strand.
GTCCAAAGGCTCCTCCGAGACACCTTCACGCCTATACACATAGCGATTAAACCTCCAAAAGTGTACCTGTACCCTTTGTGAACCCCGCCTTTCACATAGAAGATAGACCCCACATTTATCACCCTCTAAGCATCAAGACATAGATCAAACATGCTATGTCCTGAGTGACGTCAGTGAACTAGAGGCCGAGTATCAAACTATACATCACTATCTTGGTCCACACCCAGGCATCCCTATTAATATGGGAGAACGGGAATGACAGGTGATAGTTTTGATACCCATGCCTCGTCCAACTTGCTCTGGATGTGAGGTTTTCCAAGGTGTGCCTCATGGACTGGTAGGGAGGCCGAATCTGTATCTCGGTTAGAGGATCCGAGGGTACGTTCAAAGTCCCAAGAATGTTGTTTATGACCATAAGGGACATGTTGACCTCAACCCCTCGTATAATCACAAATTGGATCCCAGCATTTGGTTGGAGATTGGTGTAGAATTCCCGCACAATACTTAGATTGCATTCCAGGGGATCCGTAAAAATGAACTCCATATGGAACTGTTGAATCCACTCCAAGATATGTGGAAACTCTTGACCCAAGCTTTTGTGGCCAATAGGGACATCAATCAAGTATTTGGCCTCACTGTGAGACCGGTACCATTTTTTACCATGTGATAGTACCGTACTCAGCCCGAACGTCCTCTGTTGGCCCCTAGGCACAGCGGGGGCAGGGGGTACTTGGGGTACACCCCTATTTCGCATTTTGTTGCTTGAGGAGGCCTCACCTCACTCACGTCTATCATAAAAAGCCATTTAGTACCTGCAAGAGCCAAATTGTACAAGTTAGACCTACAACAAAGCATGGCCCCTACACCTACTTCAAAACCGTCACCTCAACCCCACACTTATTTCAAATCATGGGAATAATACTGTATTTAGACTTCCCCAATCAACCCATAATCATCATCACAATACCATACAATTCGTACCCTTTTATCAGGAATTTCAAGAGTAAATCACCCACCCACACACTTAATTCCATTCTACAATCACTCTACAATTGCCTAATACACTCATAAACCAACAATTCATTAACAATTGTACAAGGCAACCTCCCAATTCAAACAAAACATCCCTAATTTTAGCCTCAATGTCCATGGCACACTACTAAAAATTGTGGGAAAAATAATGAAAAAATGAGTGACGGATAACGTCACTATGAAAAGTGATGGACTAAGGGGTTGTCCGTCGCTTTTTTTGTTAAATAATTTTTAAAAAAAGTTTAATGACAAAAAGCGACGGACAGTAACTCTATGCCCGTTGTATTTTTTCGCAAAATTTTCTGGCAAAATTAATATTTATTTATGTTTATTTTATTTTTTAAATAGCGACGGACAACTTTGCATAATCTGTCGCTTTTATTTTAAATTCTTTTTGAAAATTTTAAAAAATTAATCGCGAAAATTAGATTAGATATTTATGTTTTTTTTGTTTTGCGACGGACAGCTTCACATTGTTTGTTACTTTAAAAAAATAATTAAATATTAAAATAAATTTTATTAAAAAGGGCGACAAACAACTTAGGGACGCTGTCTGTCGCCCCTAAATTTATATGTTCCCTACCACACCCATTTTTTCTTTCACTTTTACACTTTCTCCTCTCTCTAAAATCATCGAACCCCACCTCTCTCCCGTGCGCTGTCCCTCCGCCACCAAGACCTCCCCTGCCCCCCAGTCCAGGTACAACTCTTTCTCTCATCTCTTTTTCACTTTTTTTATTTATTAGCCAATATTTAGGATTTTTTTATTTTGTAAAATTATAGTATCTTGAATTGATTGTTAGTTTAGTTTACATATGTTGTTGAATATATTTTGTTGATGTTGTTAAATTGTAATATTGATTGTGATTTAGTGAAGAAAATTTATGTTTTGATTTTAGGGTTTAGTTTGAATTGGGTGTTTTGAATTAGTTTGTGGTTTGAGTTTTGTTAGTTGGAATTAAAGTGTGTTTGAAGTTATTAACATTGTTGGTTTTAATATTTAATTGTGAATTTGTGAATGGAGATTTTTGGATTTTAGTTTGAATTGGGGTTTTGAATTAGTTTGTGATTTGTGTTTTGTTAGTTGGAATTAAAATGTATTTGAAGTTATTAACATTGCTGGTTTGAATATTTAAGTGTGAATTTGTGAATGAGGATTTTTGGATTCTAGTTTGAATTAGTTTTTTTAAAATTAGATTATAAATTTGAGTATTTGTTAGTTTTAATTGATTTGTTCTTGAAGTTAAAAGTTAGATTTAGAAGTAAAGAAGGTAGAAGTTAGAAGTATTGAACTTAGAAGTATTTGATCTTAAATATCATGAATATGTTAATATAATTATAATTTATATAGAGCTTGTAATTCCAATTAAGTTTGTGAACTTTAGTTTAGAATTTATATAGAGCTTGTAATTCTAATTAAGTTTGGATTCTAGTTTGAATTGGGTGTATTGTTAGTAGTATCAAAGTCTTCTTGGCAACACATTATCACGTTCAAATATTTCAACTATGACTTCCTCTCTTTTCATTCAAACATTTCTTATATTGATTTCAAATTTGATAGTACTTTTCTCATCGAGGTAAAGTTATTTAATTCTACCTAAAGTCATTTTCATGCAATTTTTCACATACCAAATTTCAACTATCATTCAAATCATCATATACCTCATGTCAACACTTAGAGAGATTTTTGGTCACCTTAATAACTCTGCATACCTTAAGCACACAACCTCTAGTTATATCACGTGTCTATGTAATGAATTACAATAATTTATTTAGTCCAATTAACAGAGTAGTTTCAACTACCTCGAAATTCTTAATAATCATATAGAACTGTAGATCCACACTGTAGCGCCCCAAAGTCACCTACCATAATTCAAACAATCTAACCCAACATAAAAATGCAGAATCTTTCGCACATTATTGTTTGTCACTCGAATCAAAACTCAGTCTTCATAAAAGTCACTAATAAAATCATAGTAAATTTGTGCTAAACAAGTGCGCATTGCATGGTCATATCTAGCCTCAAAAGAAAAAATTAATAAAATCTTAAATTTCGAATCAAGGGTTTATGCAGGAGGTGTTATTCCTTTACCTCTCTTGGATTCTTCCTATGACATAAATTTTAGATACTCTGAACTCTTCAATATATCAAATTCTTATTTCTTCACTAACTCACTTATCAACTTAATTTTCTGCCAACAACACATGACATTTTACCTCATGCTCTCAATCAAAATTTTAAGTGGAACACTTCATTCGGTCCTTCAACAATAACAAATAACTAAATTTATGGCCCAACCACATGCAAGTTCTTCCAAATACTAAAAACTCATTGCTATTCATTATTTCTTATCTTACCAATTCATATCTTGACAAATATACTATCATAGTAAATTTGTGCTAAACAAGTGCGCATTGCATGGTCATATATAGCCTCAAAAGAAAAAATTAATAAAATCTTAAATTTCGAATCAAGGGTTTATACGGGAGGTGTTATTCCTTTACCTTTCTTGGATTCTTTCTATGACATAAATTTTAGATACCCTGAACTCTTCAATATATCAAATTCTTATTTCTTCACTAACTCACTTATCAACTTAATTTTCTGCCAACAACACATGACATTTTACCTCATGCTCTCAATCAAAATTTTAAGTGGAACACTTCATTCGGTCCTTCAACAATAACAAATAACTAAATTTATGGCCCAACCACATGCAAGTTCTTCCAAATACTAAAAACTCATTGCTATCCATTATTTCTTATCTTACCAATTCATATCTTGACAAATATACTATAAAAAATGTAGACTAACAATGAAAACTTAATCTCTATCTTAACTTGTATCCCAATTTCTTTATCTATTGGTATTAGCTCATAACTTGAGATATTTAATTCATGTATCTTAACTTTTTATTTGTCACCTCTTTATCAACCTTACCATATCCTCTATAAAAAATTTCAATGTACTAATTACCATCCTCAAAATCACAAAAAGAGCTTATCACCATATTCAAGACGCACATATATAGATTCTTCTTTTTCAAATATTATCCAATAGTTTTCTAACCCAGATCAATGATATGTCACACTATCATCATAACTAAAACAAAACAAATGAAATCACAAGGCTTTAAATTCAATTCTTTACTCTCCCGAAAGATACATTTTTTAATCTTTACCATCAGAGTGACTATCCTTACATCTCACTAATTTATTCATTTATGACCTTGGCTCCTTTCAATTCTATTTAAGCAGTATCTCAACACATTCTACATCTTTTCTTACGATCATGTTACTCATTAGATAGTAGCACACGTAACTTTTGATATCTACAAATTGAGTTTACCATACGTAATTCACTCAATCAAAAATCCTTATCATATGATTGCATGTTGATCATAATTGTCATGACCCAAAAATGGGCGTGATGACACTCTTCTTATCCCCACCAAGACAAGTCAGTCATAAATCCAATTTCAACAATGAATTGCGGAAGAAGTAATAAAAATAAAAATTTAACTACGAATAATGAGTCACTTAATTAAAAATTCCCAAAATCTGGTTGTCACGTGCATAAGCCTATGAATTATTATAATAGATTCAAAAGAAAACACAAGTCTCAAATGATATTATCTCTAAAGTAGAACAAAATTATAAATAGGAGTGAGCGTTCGCTGGAAAAACAAATAGCTACCTCACACAATCTCCATAAAAAGCCTCGGACAAGCAATATAGAGGGTATCACGAAGATCCGGGCTCGTAACTTACAAAAATATAGTAGCAAGGGGTGAGTACCAAACACACGGTACCCAGCAAGTGAACTACTAAACACAAAATTAAGTAATATAGAATACGGGTACTCCTACATTCCAACCAAACCTGCGTAAAACCATCCTATCCTAACAGCTCACAATTTACATATTATATAACTCAATAATATCACACCAACAATTATAGATCAACAACACAAGGGTTCAAGTACATATATCATATGTTTCACAAAAAGGCACTCACAAATTTATAAACGATGATGATGTGCAATGCAATGCAACACAACAATGTCAGGTATAATGATGCATATCTAGACTAGTGATACACACCCGCTGTCTCTTAGTCCGGGACCCATGGAGAACTTTTAGTCCATGCATCCGTCGCGGCGTGCGACACGACCCTCGAATCATAGTATCCATCGCGGCGTGCGACACGTC
>JBCEWC010001317.1:0-42251 GCA_038996855.1 Solanum aculeatissimum
ACTAGTAATTATAAAATAGTACATTTAAAAGGTGTAATATATACCCTTAAATAGATATGTGGGGAAATTTTTACTATTTATTAATACATGTATTTTTATCCCACTTTTTATGATGTATGGGATAAATATATAATTTTTTGTACAATTTAATTTTAATATTATTATTTTATAAGGCTAATTAAATAAAACATTATCCAATGTGTGACCTTATGTTGGTAATCATTTTGTACCATCAACCTATCTTGTTTCATGTTTGGATAAAAATGCCACCAAATACATGTTATTTTTCTAAAAGTGCATATATTTTAAAAAAATTGATACAAAAATAAAACTATTTTTGAAGAGTTCAAGTAAATAGTAATTAGGATAAAAACATATGTTATAAAGGTGTATATTCTTACCTCTATAAGGTCCCTAATTCATAGGGGTAAATTAGTCATTTAACATGAAGAAAAATAGGATCATAGACGAGCTCGATCAACTCTAAATTAATTTCCTTGCGTCGCTATGGCCTTGTCAATAATCATACCTCACTATTTCCACGCACAATCAATTCTTTTGACTCACACGACTAACTGGTAAAGTGAGAACTTTCGTGAGCTCGATCATTCTCCAAATCCTTATCCTTTAACTTTAAGTTATGATTATCAGACACATTTTTTAAATACATAGAACACGTACCTAAGCTCAAACACATTCTAATAATAACATAAATCACACAATTATACATAAGAATATGATTATAATTTATTAAAATTATATACTTTTTGCTACAAATATCAATTCATCATCAATTAGAGTTTTCTTTTGGTAACTATGGCCCCTACCCCCATACACAGGGGGGTAAATTAGTCTTTTTAACATGAAGACAAATAGAGTATAGGATGATATATAAATAGAGTCCATTCCATTCTAGATTTGTGCCGTATAGGACCCTATTTGGAGGTAAACACTCCCTATCAAGGCTTTTTTCATACTCAAAACTTGAACTTGAGACCTCTGATCGAGGAAAGAATAACTTCATCGACTGTATCACATCGTTCGATGGTAACAAATGAAATTACTAGTGTGGTTACATGTATGTTTGTCCACATATTTAAGGCAAGAAAAGCTGATGTTTTTCTTGAAAGTTAGGTTGTCTTGTTTAACAATGTTGTTGGTTGTGTTGTTTGGCCACTTTGCTTCTGAATTATGAACTTTCCTATTATTTATTTATTTGCATTATATTCAATACATCAAACAAAGTGTGTAGAAAAGGTGTTGCCATTTAATTTGCTTTGTGGGCATGAGTGTAGGGTTGGATCTAGGGGCAGAAAGGTGTTCATTCGAATTAATTTCTCGATAAAAAATTATATTGTATATATATAAAATAATTTTTTAAATTTTAATGTTTGTTTTGATTATTTCTGATTAAAAAATATACTATCTATGTAGATAGTTAAGTTGTATTATACTGTATCATTAAATTCATCATTATGTAACGATGAAAAGTCTTATTTTGTATTACGTGTGGTTGCTTATTTCTTTTTCTTTTCATTTTGAATATATTTATGATTTAATATTTTTTTAGTATTAGCTCTATTAATATTCCATGTTTTACTTTTCTAGTAAATTTATTTTTAAAACTTATTGACACGTGATACTATGTAATAAATCAAAAATGATATAATCTATTCAAATTTTGTATTCATCAAAATGATACAAGATGATACAATATAAAACAATACAATATATTATCAAACAATTTCCTAGAAAGTGTTTTTCTAAAAAAATAATAATTTTTTTAATATTTGATAAGTAAATAAAGAATATTATCTCAATATTATTTATAGAGTGAGATAGGGCGAAACGGGGGTTCAACGGTAGAGGGGGTAGGATGATGAAGATGTTGAGCGAGCAGAAAAGAGACAATAAACTTAAAATGCCACTTTCTGAAAATATTTATAGAGAATTTATTATCCTAATATTAAATACTCTACTTGCCTTTGAGAATTCTAGAAATATGGAAAAATAATAATGGAAATATGAAAAATGCTGATGAGTTTCAATACACAAATTTCAAATGAATAATAAACTCTAAAACTCTAATTTGCAAAACTCCCATAATTTTCATAGGAGTTATAAATTAACCAAAATCAACTTTTTTTTGGCCTCTTAATTTCTTCAAGATTGCATTAATCTTGATTTAATTTTCTTAATTTATTTTGGTAATTCTTTGCCAGCCAAGAATGATTGAAAAAGAATAAATGCTCTTTTAGGTTGAAATAATGGAACTTCATGGCCAGCTCCTCTAATTGTTGCAAATGTAAGTCCATCATACACTTCTGTCCATCCTCCCACCTACAATACAATTACATCTTCAATATTTTTGGCGGCGGATCAGAGATGAATTCAAGATTTAGAGTTTGTTTCGTATGATATAATAAGTCATCTTAGCGCTAATCAGATAGGAATTCAAGATTTAGAGTTTATTTTGTATGACATCAACCATCTTAGCGCTAATCAGATGTTGACTCCAAGATTTATAGTTTGTTTTGTATGACATTAGCCATCTTAGCGCTAATCAGATGTGAATTCAAGATTCAGAGTTTGTTTTGTATGACATCAATCATCTTAGCGCTAATCAGATGTAAATTCAAGATTTAGGGTTTGTTTAGAATGATATATGTCATTTTGGCACTAATTTGTTTAGAATGATATTGAATTCTCAAGAAATGTTATTGTGAGTAACATTTTAGGTGTAAAACGTATTTCAGAGTAACGTATTATAAAATATTACTATGAAACACGTATTATGCTAAAAAAACGTTACTCACAATAACGTTTCTTAAGTTAACACCGTTAAATAAAATGAAACCTAAAACGTTACTGAGAAATATATTTATACTAGTTTTGTAAAATTTTAAAAAAAACATATTATTTTGAAAAATAAATAATTAGTTCAGTTGAATCCACGTAACCATCTTCGTCTTTAGAGCTAACTCTTGACGTTAATTACTACAATCAAAGGCGGAGCTACATCCTTATTCAAATGGTGTCAATCAACTCTTTTTTATCAGAAATTACACCGTATAAATAGATAATTATTTTTTTAAAATATGTATATACTATATACTAAATCTCGTTGACTCTCGTTAGTGTGAAATCTGACTCCGTCACTAATTAAAATACATAAAATAGAGTGTATGTTACCTGATTTCCAGAATACCAAGGATACCATGGTGTTTTAATCTTGAGATTAAGATGACTTAGAGAGAATCTTGTGGCAGTTACTGGTACCACTGAGTCTGTATCCCCACTGCATATAAATTCAAACATAATTAAATTATTTATTTATTGGCGGTCGACTTTTCTTTGACCTTAAACCAACAAGCACCAATAGTTTAGTGATAGAAGACGGAATTTAAACCTAAATAATATATTTTTAACCTTTGGAGAGTGATTTTGATATCTATCGATGAGCCACTACAATACCGACCTCCACTTTAATTTGACATTGATTTTTGGTCAATAATGCCCAAAAATCGATTTTTGGAGGTCGATTTTGAACCTTTTTTCTAGTAGTGTAGCACATTTATATATATATATATATAAAAACTATACAATAGGAGAAATTTATTAAACTATTTATTTAATTTCAAACATAATTAAACCATTTATTTATTGGCGGTCGACTTTTTTTTTACCTTAAACCAACAAGCACCAAGAGTTTAGTAGTAGAAGACGGAATTTAAACCCAAATAATATATTTTCAACCTCCGAAGATTGGTTTTGATATCGATCGATCAGCCAGTACAATATTAACATCGGTTTTTGGTCAATATTGTCCAAAAATCGATCTTTGGAGGTCGATTTTGAACCTTTTTCTAGTAGTATAACACATTTTTATATACATAAGAAAACTATACAATAGGAGAAATTGATTAAACCATTTATTTATTTATTGGTGGTCGATTTTTTTTACTTTAAACCAACAAGCACCAATAGTTTAGTGGTAGAAGATAGAATTTAAACCCAAATAATATATTTTTAACCTCCGAAGATTGATTTTGATATCGATCGATCGACCAGTATAATATTGACCTCCACTTTGACATTGATTTTTGGTCAATATTGCCCAAAAATCGATCTTTGGAGATCGATTTTAAACTTTTTTCTAGTAGTGTAACACATTTTTATATATATAAAAGAACTATACAATAAGAAAATTTGATTAGTTTTACCTGAACATCCATATTCTAAGACCAGCAGCCATTAGTTTCTTGTATATTGGTATCATTGAATCATCAGAGTCTTTCCAATTCTTTAACAATATATCACTATTTTTCCAATGACAAAAATAAAAAAAATAAAAAAAAATAGTTAAAAATTAATCGTCCAGAAATCATATAAGGAGACAATAGAATAGTTCTTGAATGCGGGATATTATAATTACATCCCCCCTCCCCACCCCTAAACGTCCAAGATAGGACATTTGGAGCGTATGAACAATATAACATGGGGCCTAATATTAGATGAATCAAGATTTTGGGATGAGTTTTATTAATAATTAAGAAAATGACGTTATGTCTAATTCAACACCAATTTGAAAACATTCTAAGACGAGATTTTTAACATTAGATAAATCAAGAATTGAGATGAATCTGATTCTAGTTTCGTGTTAAGAAAATGACATTGTGTCTAATTCAACACCAAAAGTTAATTAGCTCATAAAGTAAAAATTTCCTAATACCATACAACAAGACTACAACTCATATCCTCAACCGATATTTGTTGTATTATCATCAAGCAGATCGAGGCGGTTATATAGGTTCAGTAAAACTCATGATAAACTTTGGTCCAAACTGTATATTTACAACATATCATGTGTAGTTCCACATGTATGGTCTGGAGAAGGCACGATATACAGAAACCTTACTTCTATCTTTATGGGGGTAGAGTGATTGTTTTCAATAGACCCTCAACTCAAAAAGAAAATTTTTTGAAGTAGGGTTGCATGCAAGAATAATCTAATAACAAAATAACAAGATACAAAATAAATGAAGCAATAGATCATAACACACACTGAGAAAAAAGAAACTACACGATCACCAATACAGATAAATAGTTTATCCAAACCTAATACACACACACACAAAAAGATTTCTGGTTCAGAACTCGAAAAAACTTAAAATCCTGAATACGTCTCAATTCGTTGATGCAGATATATATGTATATATAGAAGTACAAGAGAAAGTGATTGTTTTCGATAGACCCTCAACTCAAAAAGAAAAATTTTCGAAGTGGGATTGCATGCAAGAATAATCTGACGACGAAACAACAAGATACAAAACAAATGAAGCAATAGATCATAACACACACTGAGGAAAAAGAAACTACACGATCACCAATACATATAAATAATTTGTCCAAACCTAATACACACACACAAAAAGAGTTTCTGGTTCAGAACTCGAAAAAACTTAAAATCCTGAATCCTTCTCATCGCCTATGCATATATGTATATAGAAGTACAAGAGAAAGTGATTGTTTTTTATAAACTCTCGACTCAAAAAAAATTCGAAGTAGCTTTACATGCAAGAATAATATGACAACAAAACAGTACAACAAGATACAAAATAAATAAAGCAATAGATCATAGCACACACTGAGAAAAAAAAAACTACACTATCACCAATACATATAAATAATTTGTCCAAACCTAATACACACACAAAAAAAGAGTTTCTGGTTCAAAACTCGAAAAAGTTTACAATCCTGAATCTGTCCCAGTCGCCTAGACATATATATATACACACACATATACAAGATAAGAAAATGTGTACCTGCAAGCAGTCCATTTGTATTTGATCCCAGTGACATTAGCATGCATAGCCCTTTGCACATCATGTCTATTAAAATATTCCTCTGCATAATTCTCAGTACATGGATCATATCCAGAGAGTTTCCTATGAATAATTGTTTTCTTGAATCTAAAATAATTATTTGTTTCATTTTGCACAATTTTGCAAGATGGTGTGTAAATACTATACTGATCAATGTGACCAAATTCATGGTTCACAGCATAACTCACTGATTCATCACATTTTTTTGATGAATTTTCAGATGTGAAATTGCAATAATTCATTATTTTTTTGTAACTTTTGTCTGAAATCATTGAATGGCTCCACCAATATGTCACAGTGCCAATTCCATCATATTTGTTGTCAGTAACTGCATTTCCTACCTGTGTATTATTTCAATCATCATGAGTGATCATCATGAGTGTGACAAAATTTAAGGAAATAAATAAGATTTTTCAATTTTGTGATTCTGAATTAAAGTTATGTCAAATGTATCGAAATGTCATTTAATTTTATAGGCTTAAATATGTGACATGGAGAGTTGAAAATAAAATATTGTCAAAAAAAGAAAAGGGATCAATCTTTTTGAAATAGACTAAGAAAAAAGAAAGGGGGTCATTTAAATTCCTCCGTTACGAAAGAATGACCTGGTTTGACTTGATACGAAATTTAAGAAAATAAAAAGATTTTTCAATTTTGTGGTTCTGAATTTAAGTTATGTCAAATGTATCAAAATGTCATTTAATCTTATAGCCTTAAATATGTGACGTGGCGAGCTGAAATTAAAACATTGTCAGAAAAAAGAAAGGGATCATTCTTTTTGAAACAGACTACGAAAAATGAAAGGAGGTCATTCTTTTCATTCGCATCAGAAAAGTCCAACTTTGAAGGGTTACGTGTCCCAAGATACAAATCTAAGACCTTTATTTAGAATGATGATTGTACTTTTTGATCCCTCGACTATTGATAGATTTTGATCTCGATCCTTGTAATAGTTGGTTAAGCACATCTACTTAACCTTCAATTAGTTTACTAATAAAAAAAGAGGGAATTTATGACGAAATCCATCAAATATTTGCTCGTTGAAAACATTTTTGATGCACTGTTCATCTAATTTCAATAAAGAACGAGCCAATTTTTTATGAAATGTCTGTCGAAAATTAGTTGGAAACATTTTCGAAACACATTTATATAGAAAATATGTGACATTTAAACTATTTATAAAAATAGATTACGCTCGACTACGGAGAAACAATATGAATTTAACACAACACGACACATATACAGGTTATTAAATGGCTAAACACCTAATAATTTGTTAAATTTGTAAAGATTCAAAAGAATATGGATTAACAATGTACATTCCAATTAGTTAAGGGGTTTAATATGTTTAACCATAAATTACAAGGACCAAATTTAGAATTATCAATACTTGAGGGACTAAAACCACAAGTTTCCATTAAATAAAAGAATATGTTTTTTTTTAAAAAAAAAATACAATTAAATGAATTACTTACCATTAATCCTTTGAGATTTATTATTGGATGTGAATATTTTTTGTTATAATTGACAATAGCTTGTGCTAATTGAGGAACATAATGCCCTAATAAATCCAAAGAAAATGTTAGTAAAATTAATTATTATGAAATTAAGGACTAATTAATTTTCTTTTTTTTTCTTTTTTTTTTAAATACCTGCATAACTCTCGCCAGAAATATAAAAATCTCTATATTTATATTGTGGAAATCTTGACATCCATCTTGTGAGGAATATTAATGCATCCTGAGCTGTGCAAAAAAAAATAATTAAACAGGTATAAAAAATAAAATAATATAAACATATTTATTGAGATGTCCCTTTTTAGATTATTTTTTAAATTTTTTCTTATTTATAAAATTTATGTAAATATAGATTTTGGAATTGACAAATTTACAAAAATTTAGATTATAATCTAATTTTTATTTTTATTTTTGCACATAATTAAAGAAAATTTTAGATTGTAATTTAAAAGGTCAATAAATTCTAAAGATCAATATTTTTTATTCATTCACCCATCGCTTAAATAAAAAATAATCGACAAATATATAATATAAGTATAATTCATATATAATCTATGTATACAGATTGGAAGAAACCAATAGAAAATCTGATCGATTATTTATGTAAAGATCCCTTTTTGTTATACCTATTAACAATGTAAATATATATTTTTTACACTATTATTGTAATTTAATCTGTTATATATATATATATATATAAATTATAAAATATATATATATATATATATTTACCTGTTCTTTTATCCCCAGAATCCTCAAGATCAGAACTTGTATTTGTATAAGAAAAACCAACACCAGCAGGAGATTCCAAGAAAAGTATATTTGCCACTGCAATTATAAAATTAAAAAATAATAATAATAATATTTTTTTGAAAAAAAAATTATTGGTGAAATTGAATAAAAAAAATTAATAAAAAAAAATATTATTACCTTTATTCCAAGAATATTTATTTAAATAGAGGGATGAACCAGTTTTATTAATCCTAAATGGACCAATTTCTTCTGAGGCTCCATATGCTATTGATGAACAACCTGGACCTACATGGTGCAAAAATAATTTCAACTTAAAAAAAAATTAATTGAAAAGTAAAAAAAAAAAGAATTAATCTGAATAGTCGTTTATCGAATTGTCTGAATTAAAAATAGCAGACGAATGTATAATATGTATATATGTATAATGATGTATGAGGATGCTTGACTAGAGGTATCGGGTTCGAGTCTTGGGTATGGAAAATTCTTGGTAGGGAGTGTTTCCCTCGAATGAACCCTACGCGAGCCTTGTTAACTTACAAGTTTAAAAATCTTTTTTTCTCTCTTAAATTTTGTATTTAGTTAAACTGTACCGTAACATTGAGAGTAACTATATTAGTCGAAGTGGTGTCACATACACTACAAAAAATAATGATTGCAAAATTTATTCGCTAAATAGCCAAAACTAATCGTAAAAAGATATTTTTATTGTTTAGCTACAGAAATTGTCTGTCATTTTTCTTTTTTTGTTTTCAAGTTTTTTTTTTCTATCGACATTTATATCGAGACTCGACAAAATTTGAATTCATACATTGCAAGGATCCTATCTGAAGGCAACACTTCCAATTAGGGGTGACAATTGGGCAATTTGGATGGTCAAGACAACAAACGGGTCAAGATCCAACCCACCTCGAATTTGCTTGGATCAAAATGGATTAGGTCAAAATAAGTTGAGTAATGTGTTATACAACGGGTCAAGATCTGACTTTTACTTGTTCTTTTTCAATATTTTAGTACTTAATTAAATTATATTTTTTTATTCTGGCTATTAAAACATATCAATTTTTTTAAAAATATTTTGATAAAATCTCTCTAAAGTCAATTCGGGTTGCATATTAACCCAATTTTAAATGACTTGAAATGAGTTGGACTTGCACAAACTTCAACGAGTTGAACATGTTAAGTTTAATTTTGTCACCCCTACTTCCAATAAGATCACTTCTGTCATTCTAAAAAACTCAAATCGATTTGAATAAAGTGAAAAGTTCTCAACCATCCCATCACTTCTTTCATTCTAAAAAGCTCAAATCAATCTGAATAAACTGAAAAGTTCTCAACCATCCCATCACTTCTTTCATTCTAAAAAGCTTAAATCGATCCGAATAAAGTAAAAAAATCTCAATCATCCCATTACGATCCATTCCATTAAGAAAACTCTTAGAATTTCATAATTTCTATACACAAACTTTTATGAACCACCAATTAATGAAACAATCCTCCATAACTCATTATTCACCTACCCATCCTTTACTATCATTTATTATTACTACTACTTTTTCCTCTATTTATTTTTAAATTAATTTAGCTTCAATTATTTATTCACAAGACAATGACCCTTCACTTTATTTTTCTTTTTAAAAAAATAATTTTTTTCTTAAAAAAATAATTTTTTTCTTAAAAAAATAATTTTTTTCTTAAAAAAATAATTTTTTTTCTCTCTTTATTAATGATAGCCTCACATAAAATTCACCAATGAGCATCATGATGACCAACACTATTTATTTCTGAGCAGGCATGCTTCTAAACACTCAAATGCTTTAAATTGTCACTATATTATAATTTTTTTTTATGTTCGATATTTATATTAAAATTTTGATTAATTTAAATTTATTTTGTATAATATTTATTTAAGTGGAAAACATTCCTAACAAGGTTTAATTTGTCCTAAAAGTATACTTATCATATATTTATTTTATGAGAATTTTTTATCCATATTTATATGAAAAAAATTGCGACAGGTATTACTTCTAATATAATTTTTTCAATATCTAATTTGTAATTTTAAAATACTGAATTAATCTTACAAAATTTAAATCTATGTTTAGTCAAATTAACTCTCAAGAAGCAAAATATGATAATTGAGACTCTCGAAAAGTGTTAAACGACTACTTTTAAATATTTTTATATATATAAAATATAAAAATTTCATCCTTAAACTCATAGTTAAAATTGAACTAGTTGACTTTTAAAATTCAAATTGTGTCACGTAAATTGAGACAATAACGAATATAAGAAAAGTTAGTTGAGTGGTAGAAAATGGAAAGAAAAGTACAAAAGGAGAGAAAAAGGAGTTCTACTTTTTTTTGTTGAATTTGGATTGTTGTACTTTGTTTGTTTGTTTCATAAATTTGTGGAGATAAAAATGAAAAAGCATAGGCTAAAAATGCAGCTTTTTGTGCACATACAAACAAGGAATAAACTTAGAACAAGAAGGAATAAAAAGAGTATGATATCACAAACTCTTATAGATAAATACTTTTTGAAATAATATTTTTTATTCGGTATCTGATGTTCGTATAAGAGTTTTGACTGATTCAGGTATGAGTCGTGTGAGGTATATTAAAGAAGAAAATTAGGATATTTTTTATCCTAGCTTCGAACTCAAAATCTTCCGAAAATTTTAATTAAGGAGGAAGATCTTATCAATTTCATCACAACAATTAATGATAAATATGAAATATTATCCTTTTTGTTTTTTGCCCAATATCTTATATTCACACTGAAATTTCGATTAATTTTTATCTGCATCTTGTAAGACCCCAATAAAAAGGAGGAAGTGCTTTCTATCGATCCAAAGCTAACAGATCTTATCTATCTCACTACTATATTAAGTGATGATTAAATTGCACGAGCTAAAAATCAGTCAAACATAAAGATTTTGAACGAGTTAGACAGGTCATTAATTTTTCGGTCATATTTTAATACCCCCTAGGTAATTTTTGAAGATTTTTTTTTAAAAAATAATAAATAAATATATATATATATATTACTTCTTTAAACTTGCATATAGTTTTTTTAATTTCATATTGTACTACAATTTCTATCTAACTTATTTTTTAATCAAACAATCCCATGTTTAAACCTTACTCATAAGCACATGTATCATGTGTTGTCCTCAATTAATTATCATTTAATAATTATTGCTTAAATTTTAATTTAGTTTTGACTAAATATCAATATTATTTTATTTTGCATGGATAAAATATTAATGCTTGTTATTAAAAGAAAAACAAGAACATTTATGATTCTTCTTCTTAAATTTTCTTGCAACTTTAGATTCTTCTTACCACTTATTACTTTCATAATACCATACATTATAATTAATCGAATTCAGAATTTAAATTTAATGAGTTTAATGTTTAAATTCTTATAATTGATTATTGAATTCATTGTGCTTATGAAATTATAGGTTCATACTTAAATATTTCATTTTTTCCCATTACTTTCACATATATTTTTATGATATGATAAAAAAGTACTGAGTTTGGTTGAATTAGTTAATTCTATTTTCCCTCTGCCTCGAATAACACAAGGTGAGGCTATAGCTGGTGAAAGATCGCTCATTATATTTCCTTGTCGAAAAATTATGCTATATTTAATATTTTCATCGTTTAATTAATGTTTGTTTTTTATTTATTATTCTTTTAAATATTTTGAATTGCTAACTATATTGACTTACATTATATTTTTCGAAAGACAACCAAAAAAACAACAACAACATCCACAGTCTCACAAAAGTACCTTCCTTCCCCCCCTCTCCCCGCCCCCCCCCCCAAATCACATGAAGGTAAGGAGATTGTTTTCGAAAACAACAACACGAACATATAGTCTTACAAGATGGGGTTTGAGGAATAAAATGCACACAGATATTACCTCTATCACATGAAAGTAGAGATACTGTTTTCGAAAGAGAATCGAAAATAACACCAACAACACGAACATATAGTCTCACAAGGTGGGGTTTGAGGAATAAAATGCACACATATATTACCTCTATCACATGAAAGTAGAGATACTGTTTTCGAAAGAGAATCGAAAACAACACCAACAACACGAACATATAGTCTCACAAGATGGGGTTTATTTGAGGAATAAACTGCACACAGATATTACCTCTATTATCACATGAAAGTAGAGATACTGTTTTCGAAAGAGAATAAAAAACAACAACATATCATATAGTCTCACAAGATAGGGGTCTGAAAAAACAAATCGCACACAGACCTTACCTCTACTGCACGGAAATAGAGATGTTATTTTTGAAAGACCTTCGACAAGACCTCCTATATAATTAAACTAGCGAAATCTTGAACACATTTAACGAAATTAGATTACTAACCTCCATTAAGCCAAAGAACAAGAGGTTTGTCCTCAGGATTTGTAGTAGCTTCTGTTAACCAATAGAACAAAGCTCTTCCATGGCCTTCATTGACTGAAACATAGCCGGAAAACTGCGAAAACGCCACCGGAGGTTGTCCCGGAAGTCTTGTTATCCTGTCCAATTCTTGTTCTTGTGTTGTTAGAGCAACAACAACATTAATGGTTAAAGAGAAAATAATTACTTGTAAAAACAATTGAAAATTAGCTCTAATTTGGGATGCCATTGCACTTATTCCTCTCTTTTTCTTGAATAATATGTGTGTCATCTAAATAAGGTAGGAGGAATATATATATACATGAGAGTTTGAGATTAGATGAAGCTTACTATATAAGTCTTTTGTTTGTTTGTTTTTGTTTTGGTTTGTAGGGATTGTGGGAGTTAATGTGAGGGAAGTATATATGGATGAGATAATTAACAATGAGTTCTACTTTTTTATTTTATTTAATGGTGGTATAGTATCTGGTTCGTTTGTGTGACTCAACTAATTCTGTAGAGTACTTGTTACCTATCAGCATGTATCTAAAAAGTATGAAATATAGTAGATATAAAGGCGTATGTAGTAGGTCGGGTTGCAAATCAGACGATTACACAATTTGATTTCGAAAGATATGACTCTAAAAGTTATACTGATCGATGTACGGATAAATTTGCACGCATCTCAATTGATTTCATTTGATACTTGTTATTATCTCTCACTAACATGAATATCGAATAGCTATGTTCACCAAAACTTTAATAAATGAAATTAAATCATCTATTAATAGTTTTTGACTCGATTAAAATTTAAATCTGGAACCTCATGATTCTCCAAATTTCATTGACCACTTAATCAAACGGTTGGGGTGTTTATTATGGTACTTAGAAAATAAGAATTTAACTAATACTCATTTTTATAGTTACAAATGAATGATTTAGATTTCAAGATTGCAAATAATTTATCTATGTATATAATAAGGTCAATTTTTAATAATAATAATATTTGCAATGATAGGGGTGGTGGGGTGTGTGACTTCAGGACTGATGTTATAACATTTGTTGTAGTCTGGTTAGAAAATGTGTACCTCATTAAACATTCAAGTTGGGACCTTTTTTTGGTCCCTCTCCATCATTTTTTGTAAAAAAAAATTAATGAAGAGATTGAGACTTCCCTTTTAATATTAAGTTTATAATTATAATAAATAACTTCAATATAAATATAAAATTAAAATGAAAAATATTAAATTATTCTGAACTTGTACTTAATATTGTAACTCCACCCCCGATGATCGAAGGCTAACATAGGAGGAGGGTAAGTGAATATGGTAGCATATCAAATTCTTTTTTTTTACCCCTTCCTAGGAGCTCCTGCTCCTAATTTGAATCGATTTGAAGTTGCACTGTAATGACTCATCTCGCTAGTGATATTGTTCGTTTTGGGCTTTAGTCCGCACGACTTTAAAACGTGTCACTAGTAAGTAAGGTATGTTTACTTGTATACTCAACATCTCTCCTTTGTTTTGTCAATGTAAGACTTCTCATCTTAAGATCGGTTGTTACATACACCCCCTCTCTGTGGACTCAGCGTCCTTGCTGAGGTTTTCCCCACCGTATGGAATTTACCTAGACTCGCACTGAGGTTTTCCCGGCCTCACCGAGATTTTTCTAAACTCAGTTGATAGCTCTAACCCATATCGACAAGACTGACACATGAGTAATTCATACCATGTGTAATGGTCCAAATTGCTAGTGATATTGTACGCTTAGGGCCTAAGCTCTCACGACTTTAAAACGTGTCACTAGTAAGTAAGTCATGTTTATTTATATACCCAACATCTCTCCTGTATTTTGTCAATGTGAGACTTCTCATGTTAAAATGAATTGTTACATGCACCGAAACAATGAATCTTCTTGATCACCCTTCAATTTCGTCCATATAAATTTTAAAAATTGAATCTGTTAAATTTAAATTTTGAATCCGACTGTATTTATTACTTACTCCTATGTAACCTTCCTAAACCAACCAATCTCACCACCCACATGCATCTTTGGCCTTATTAGGGCTAGTGGTCCAATGTAGTAGGAAAAAAGAAAAAAACAATAGGTTAAAAGAGAAGAATTAATAGAAAGGTGTGTGGGGTTTTTAATTTATATTCTATGAATATATATATATATATATATATAGTACAAGAGAAAAAAGCTATGCATATAGGCCAAATGACAAAGATTGCATATTTATATATACATTTTACATAAAATAAATAAATAATAGAAACATAAAAAAACATTATAATTTTTACTCTTCTTGGTAATTGAAAAACCATGAAGATTTTCATCATTACCTATTACTATGGTACATGTAGGTTTTTATTTATTTTTGGTATATCTATCACAGTACTATATTATAAACATGTCTAAATCTTGAAAATAATGACAAAGTAATAAAGGCTTTGTTGAATTAGATGATTAGACAAACTGAATAAGAAATGATGACAGTCAAAGTTTCTATTCATGAATGTGACTATTCTCTAGTATAATATATACATATTCTCTTTTTTTAATGTCATGGAGAGAGGGTGGTGGGGAGTAGTAGAGTTTATCTGATCATCGAGGAATATGTCGAGATGAATATAAATAGTTAGAAAATTGTTGATTTTGGATGAACATTGGATCAAATTTTGACTTATTGATTAGGGATTTTCGACGAATAATTATAAAAAGTATTGTTGACGATTATCAATGAAGAAATGCCTAATAAAGAGAGCTAGTTTGAATTAGTGGAGCTTCCAAGCACCTTGATTAATTAAAAGTTCGCTTTAAAATCTATAACGATCCATCAGACTAGTGATATTGTTTCTTTGAACCTAAAGCCGCACAACTTTAAAATGCGTCACTAGTAGGTAAGACTAGTTTACTTATATACTTAATATTTGTTTTGTGTTTTGCTGGTGTGAAACTTCTCATTTTAAGATGGATTGTTACATACACCTCCTCTATGGATTTAATGTCCTTGCTGAGGTTTGTCCCACCGCATGAAATTTTTCTAGACTCAGTACTGAGGTTTGCCCCGCCTTATCAAGATTTTCCTAAACTCAGTTGAAATCTAGCCCACATCGACAAAGTTGGTACAGGAGTGGCTCTTGTTACCATATGTAACGATCCACCCCACTAGTGATATTGCCCGCTTTGGGTCTAAGCCTGGACGTCTTTAAACACGTCGCTAGTAGGCGAGACCTATTTATTTATGTATCCAACGTTTCTCTTGTGTTTTGCCGATGTGAACTTTTCATCTTAAGATGGATAGTTACAAAATCTTTCTGCGAACCTATCGATTATTCTTTGTTCATATAATGCATACAATTCTGATTATTGATCGGACCAGTTCAATAATTTAGTAAGTATCGAATATCAGAGAATTATAATTTATTTATTTTTTTAAAAATAGAGTTTTATGGGTGGATCATCAACCCTATCTAATCATTCCCTTTTGGTTTAATCTATCATCATATGAATTTTATAAATTTTGATGTTGTGTTTGTCAAATGAAGTGGGTAAAATCATTTAATTACTCATTGCTAAATGTTAAGTAGTTAGGCTAAGTTTGATTTTAAGTATCTAATAATCCATGTGATGTGTCATTTGATTATTTTTTTTTTAAAATTATTATATTTTTCTTTTTAGTTATATTTATTAGTCAATTGTTGCCAAAATTGATATTTCTATATATTTAATTTGGCCATTCTCATTTTTGTCCTAAGTTATGTTTTATTCAACAATCCAATATGGTTGAAATTTATGAATTATTTTAAGTTATAGATTGAGTTCTAAATTATAATTTATATATATTTATTGAATTGCTTAAGATATAAATACAAAGTTCAGAGACTAGAGCTCTATTGAATTCGATCAAATATTCAAGAAAGAAACACTCTTACTTGTAAATTTCTTCTTTAACGGGGCTCGAAATTATTAATGTCTTGTATCAAATTGTAAAAAATAAGAAAACTCATTGTTCATAATTTAACAAATAATAATTACTAAATTTGATAAAGAAAGTACAATTATTGATTTGGTTTATGTGAATACTATAAAATAAGTTTATAATTAAGTTTATTTGGTCAAAGATTGGGTGCATGGACAATAATAAAGACATAAGATATGATAAGAAACAAATTAAATGTAATTATTTTTTGTCAAAAATATATAGGGGACATAAATATATAGGACAATAATAACGATATAATTAAGATATGATATATGAAATAAATTAAAATGTACTTAATTTTTGTCAAAATTATGGGGCATCAAAGTACAATAATAACGATATAAGCAATGAAATAAAATGATATAGATCGATAAAAAAAACATCATTCTTGCACGCTTTATGTTATGTCAGAACGATATTTTTTATTGAAATTATATCTGACAAATCGAAAGATATAGTCGCAACAACATTAATTTTGATATGTCTTGTTGGCTTTAGAGGGGTATCAAAGGACAATAGTTAAAATTATTAGTTTGGTACATTTGAATAGGATTAATCATCAATTCCATATAGTGTTATTAATTGCATGTTGTTGATAAATCTTTCATAGGTTTCACAACCCTAGGATGTCTCCGATTATCGGTGACAGAGTCAGAAATTTTAATTAAAAATTTTGAAAAACAAAATGCAAGATTATTCCATTTGAATTCAAATATATAACTTGAAGTGGCTTTTCAGCCACATTATATGTTGATGTAATTCAATAACTTATATATGTATATGAGATATTATGCACACTTTATAAATTTCGAAGTTTTATTTATTCGTACTGAATAACGAGCTAAATAATGAATCTTCTTTTCATTATCGCTGAATATATGTCGATCAACTTTGGTGAAAGAGTACTCATATTGATTATGACCAACTTTACGGAAATTTCATTCTCTTTTGAAAACTCATAACATTGGCCCTGATACATCTCAGTTGAGTTTCGTCTTTTTAAATAATACCTATATCTTCAACTCGTTCTTAAAAAAATAATAATTCAGATGATAAATTTTTGACACTCTGCAATCTTCGCTAAAAATAATTATAAAAGATTATAACTCATTATATATACGATATAATTTTTCAATGAATGAGATCAAAACGAAAATAAGTTGCAATAAAAAAGAAATACATTGACTCTAGGGGCTTTAGGATCCCATAGCAAAGACAATGAAGAGCCAAAAAAGTCAATCAAGACCTAAAAATAACTATTTTAAATTTATTATTTGCTTTGAAATAAAGTCTCTAAATGTATAGTATATAGTATAAGATTGAGATCTTGCCCTAGATTTCTGAGATGTTGTTTCCTCCACCTTTTAATACATCACAACCTTTATAATTAAAAAATAAATAAATCCGCAATGGATAATTTTTATCACTAAACAATAAAGTCAGTTCTATTTGACGAGAAATTAGCGATTAATTATTAAAAAATCATGTAAGCCACAAATATGGTAATTAATGTTTTTTTTATCTTCGGAGCTTATTATGTCTCTGAAATTATATAAACTGGATCACTTACTTAAGGAATAGGATACAATAATATAGCGTACACCAGAGAAGAGATTACCCCCTTTTACTATAAGTCAGACCCCCCATGTTCTTTCTTAAGAGATGGAGCAATCGTCACTCGACAACTCAGAGTTGATCGGTACAACCCGCGTGCTTGCCTACTCGTCGTTCGAACTCTCCATTCTGATTAGCTCAGTAGAGTGGCAAGCTAAATCCGTCTCTCTTTATATATATTGAGCACTTGGTAGGCGGCTAGTCACTTCTTACTCGTGTAGTGATAAAAACTTATTTTATTCTTAGTTCAACCACGAGTGAAAGATTTCCGATAGATGTTTCGTCTTTAGATTGTTATTATAACTCTATGGAAGAGAAAGTCCAATGAAACAGACTCTCTATCTCTATGAGATAGTGGTAATATCTACGTACATTTTATCCTCGCCAGACTCCACTTATGGGATTCCACTGAATATGTTATTTGTTGGAAGAGAAAGTCCAATATTCGTGTGTATGTATATATATATATATATAAACCAACACATTCAAATAAATTACATATTTTACAAAAAAAAAATAAAGAAAAAAAATATGAATTTATTTCTTTACACAAGATTCTCATGTGCATCTAAGAGTATGTACTACTTACTCTGACTTGAAAGTGAAATATTTATTTATTTTGTTTCTTCCACCAACTTCTTGCAATTGAATTTATTAAAAATTAATGATTAAAAATATATTTAAAAATATTTAAATTTTTTAAATTTTATATCTGAATTATTAGGTGTGCGAGTTTTCTATCTGAATCATTTTTATGGCGAAGAAATTAGGTGTGACTCTGATCTATTTATTTATAACTAAAATAAACTACACTGATTAATAGATTGTTTTACTTTATAGATAATGATATTACAAGTAAAGAAAAAGAGAAATAATTGATAGTTAAAATATGAAATTCGTGAAAAAAAATTATAATTCAGATGAATTTTTCATTATTATCCTTCAACATGTATAATTGTTATTTCAAAATATATATAATCATTCTTTTATTATTAAAATTAGAATTTAAATTATGTTACATATATAAATCTCTCCAATATATCGTGACGATACAATCACTATAACTACTACTACTAGTAGTCGTGGTTCGTCCAAGCTAATTAGTCTTTCACTTTCGTAACATGAAAAATTCATAAATTTTTGTTCTACAAGTATACATTATCTACTTAATTTAAGTTAATCAATATATAAAGTTGCTTTGATATATTGTGACAATCATCAACCACCAGTACTACTAATCACGATTTATTTTTAAGTTTTTCATTTTGATTATATATTCAAAAAATATGTAAGTTATTGTTTTAATATTATTTTTATCTAATTAATTTATATTAATGTATTAGGAAAGACAAAACTTTAGCCATCAAATCAAAATATCATTTCCATAAGACTATATGGCACCCTACTCTTTGACCAATTCATAGTATCCAATATTTCTATGTATATTTTTGCTCCGTCAATTTCATATTTTAATTATCAGTTATTTTCAATAATTATCGTATATGAATAAAAATAAATTTCAATCATTAGTTATTTCTTTTTCTTATCTCGATGAAAAAATTGCATAATTGGATTTATATGGTGATACAAACTGTTGAGAATAATTCTGAGTCTGGTGTAAGACGAATTGTTGTGAGGAGTTTATGGAAATCATTGAACTCGGATTATAAGTTGTGAGGAGTTTATGGAAATCATTGAACTCGGATTATAATTCTGATTGGCCAGTTATATCGTTTATGTAGAAAAGGAGAACAACTGATAGTTAAGGTTTATTTTAATACATTAACAATGAATATTTTCGATAGGAAAAGAGAACAACAACCGCTAGTTGAAATGTGAAACTTACGTAAAAATGATAGTTCAAATATATTTTTTATCATTATCTATAGAATGAGTATACATCAATTTATAACGAGAGGAAGTTACTCGGATTATAAGCATAAAACATCGTTCACTTCCAATCATAAGGTTGTGAATATAGTCACCAAGAGAAAAGCAAAAAGGTAGAAGCTACCGGAGGAAGCGGTAAAAAAAAAATAGTGGAAAGTATAAGTTAAATTTTGTCTTTAAATATTTTTCTTAATATATGCGTATTATCTTACAAATTCAATTAAAATGGGCCGGACAGAGTAATGAATAAATCATGTATTTGACATAATCATCTTTAAAAAATGTGAAAGATCAATCATTAGTACTAATTTCTAGAAGAAAGCTCCATTTTAACAACTTAATTAGGGTAATTAAACAAAAGATTAATTAAAAAAATTAACGAATTTAATAATCAACCACAAACTATATTTTGACTACTAATTAATGTCATCTACATTTATACATTTTTAGAAATTTTTCATAATTTATACGAATTAAATATATAAGCATGATAATTATATACGAGATTTAAAAATTCTGAATTTATACAATTGAGAGCTTAATTATACAAGTTCTGAATGTGGCCTCTAGCAACTCGAATGAAATATTAGTGACAAACGGTAAATATTTAAAAAACTATAACTATGATTAAAAGAAAAATTAAACGATATATATTTGCTTAGTCGCATAATTTTTTTTTTTTATAATATGAAAGTGATTACTTATTTAAGAATTAAGAATATAATTGTTACCAACATGGGTTGTGATGCAGTGATGGAACTGCTTCACCCTTAACCAGAGGTCTCAGATTCGAGTCCTGAGAACGAAATTTTTTTTGTTGGGAGCGCCACCCCCGAATGGACCCTGCCGTGCGAGATTTGAATTTAGTCGGGGCTCTGAACACCAAGTGGGAAACCAAAAAAACAGAGAATATAATTGTTCAGGCCCATTGGGCTAAATCAAGTTGATTTGGGCTTGAGAAGCCCATTTTGTTTAAGCCCATGTCACTAGATAAGGAGTAAAATGAAGGTAAAATTACACTTAGAGACACTAAACTTGAATTCAAAACGGGTCATTTGCACTTTTGTTCTTATTTTAAGTCGGTCTTTAATTTTTGCTCCTCATATAAAGACGTTAGCGTAATATTTATTTAATCTACATAAAAAAATAATGTTAACCTTCACTACCAACGTAACTTTTCTACGAAGAGAGTTTGAATGATCCCCTTGCAGTACCCTAGCTCCGATCATATCTATTATAGATAGATTTAACCATATGTGATATAGTATATGTAATACATGACAAGACCTAGAAATCCAAATACGAATTCAGTCTAACTTAATTTTTGCCCAAATTCATTATACATAAATATTAAATTTAATATAATATATTGAGAATAGATTTATATTCATATTATTTTATCAATAAAATTATATTTTTTTATATTTTATTTTATAATTATAATTTATTATCTATTGCATTAAAATTTATTTTAAATACTAAGAATTTTTAAAATTCATAAAATTAAAATTCTGACTCCGACATTTGACGTATTAAATCTTGCAGGCATAGATACTGACCAACTACTTTACTGCAAAAAGAGTCACGTATTCATATTGGTAATTGCTAATAATTAATTCTTGTATATCTATATATGTTTTTCATTAAAAAAATAAATAAATAGAACTACAATATCAATCATTTATTTTTTAAAAATTAAAAAAATTGTATCATTGGGTTGCGGACCATCTAAAATTTTGCCACCTCATACCATGCAAAAATATTTATTTTAATATTAATAATAATAACAATATTAACAACAACAACAATAATAATAATAACTTTTATATTTTATTTTATGTAATACTATTTAATTTGATACGATATTTAAAAATATTTATAATCTAAAACAGTTCTTAAATATTTATGTGTTTCTAAATTATTTTATAAAAATATTTTTAATTATGATAAGATGATATTTATTTAAGTCAATATAAAAAAATGTGCATATATGTTCAATTAATTAATTTATAGTTTTAATTTATTAGTGAGAGTTTAATTTCCCGCCTAATATTCCTATCTTCCAATTCCCCCTTCCCTATGTAATAAAAATATTTTTTAATATAAAACTAAAATAAAATAATTCCTCTTGAAAAATGTATAAAAGGAACACAATAAAGAGGGACCTTTTATTAATTTCTCCAAATTAATAATAAGCAAAAGCAAGCTAGGAAAAAAGTTTCATGGTGTTTTGAGTAAAATTCTTCAAAATCAAAACAATGAGCCACAAAAGGTATAAAATTTCCATTTTGCCGAATGATTTTATGAAATTTAAAATTTTATTACTTTGACTTTTTATTTTGTATATGTGGTATGAATTTTGGGTTTAAATTCGTATGAATTTATCTTTTGAGCTATATCAAATCGAGTCTCAAAAATATGTGTATCATGTGATAACTTGAGCTCAACCTTATAAAGTTCTTTGCTTTCTTCTTTCAATTCGATGTGCAATTCATCTAAAGTATCACGTTCGCTCAGTGATGGAGCTATATTCACCTGAGAGGCGTCAATCGACCTCCTTTCATCGAAAAATTATACTATTTAGCTAGCTAAAAATTATCTACGTATTGACACCTCTTGACTTCTACGTGATTTTATTTCATATTATCAGATGAAATATGAATTATTCCTAGTTGAGGTTTGAAATATAATTTTTTGTGTAAAGACAAATTTAAATTTAAAGAATTTAATCTCTAAGGTTCTTCACGCTGATTTACATTCTACTTTTTGAATTATCAAGAATTCAAAATTTAATATTTATCGAATTTTAGTAATCATCACATCTATATCAATATTTCATCTTGAACATATTAAAATCAGTTGAACCCATTGATCATAAGTTGCGTCGATCCATGCTTCTTCTTTTCGCGAGAAGAAGCACTAAGAACTACAAAAAAATAGAAATTAGTTATGAAATTTGTTAGTAATCGCTTTCAATGAATAGCCAATAGCTATATGATTTTTCGATATGCTATCATTAAATAGAATTAACAACAAATTTTGTTATTTAACGATAGAAGTTGTCCATGACTAATTTATAATTTTTTTCATTTTTTCTTTTTATAAAGTATGACAATGGGGCCATCACTTGGGAATATGTTATTATATGGTGCTGAATCTGATATTATCAAAAGTGAACTTGGTGCTTATGGAGAAAAAGTTTTAGGTTCAAGTTCTACCTATGTTCAAAACAATGTAAGTATAATATTTTCTCTGTTTCATTTTATATGGCATTGATGTCATAGAATCTCGAAAGATGATGATTCAGATGAGATTCAATATTTTTGAATCAGGAAATGCTCGGTTTTCATTTTTGGTTGTAGGTGTAACCAATTTGTTATTAAGGATATGACAGAAAGAAATAATAGAAAAAGAGCGTCAGTATAAAGATTTGACTTGGCACGGTGTTTAAGGAAAAAGATGAAATTTTTTTAAATTTGTGGTCTTAAACAATTCTTAGATATTTGTGTGAAATTTTCAAGTGAAATTATTTCTAATCACGGTAAGGTGACATTGTTTTCAGAACGGACAAAAAAAAAAGGTGTCAATTGCCGCATAAAATGGGATAGAGATAGTAGTTCATCTAGTCAAGCTGTCGAAATCAGTTATAACCACGTCGTTTGTTTGTATGTTTTTAGTTGTTATAGCAAGATGATATTATAAAGAATATATAATATAACATAATATACAAGTCGATTCGAAAGAAGAAGTTATTATTAATTTAATTTTTAATTTTTTTAAAAACTTGACCAAACAAATTATGTAAGAATTTCCCCCCAATAGATAATAGATTTTAGAATGTGGATATTGTTTATTTAATTTGAAGGAATTTATTGCACTATATTTTTCCATTTTAAAATATCTTTATTATTTACAGATTGGCAGATATATTTCCAATCCTCAATATTATTTTCAAGTGAATGAAGATTATGTGAAGAATAAATTGAAGGTGATTTTGTTCCCATTTCTTCACAAGGTAAAGTCAATCCAAATACCCCCTAGTCTCATTGCATCCAGAGTCGCTAAATCTTTTAGCAACACTTATACATAATGTTGGTTATAAATATTTATATTTATTATTATCGATAAATATAATATAGTGATAAAATCCTTTATTTATTGTAGTGTGTGTATATAACTTAATAGTAACTGAGGTGACCATATCAAGGCCGAATGTAGAAGCTTGATTACAGGTTCACATGAAATCAATAACTTTTGTTCATACTGAACGTATATATTATAAAATCAACTAAATATCTATATTTATTTGATCGGTGAATCCAATTAGTTTTATAACATTAGCTTAAGTTCGTGGCAGAATTTTATAAACATCAAATTCTAAATCTGTTTCTGTCTCTCCTATATAATAAGAAAATCTTAAATAAAAGTACAAATATAAGTGTATGATCATTTTAGCAATTTTGATTAGGTAATTAATATTCTTTTTTAATATATAGTGCAACTTTTTTTATTTAAAATATGAATGTTTTTCTTATATATAAAATAAATATGTTTTTTTAGGGACATTGGATGAGAGCTGCTGATATGTCTGGAGGAGAATTTTCATTCAAACCTCCAATTTATGATATTAATGCACCTGATTTATACATCCCTATGATGGCTTTTGGTACTTATTTGGTTCTTGTTGGATATTTCTTGGGCATTAACACCAAGTAAGTTTCTTAAAAAGAACTTCCATATTTATATATATAATTATTAGTATGTCGGAAAATCTCAGTAACTCAGTTGGTCGACTATCTGAACTTTTATCTTGTTGGTAAATATTTGATTGGTCGGCTGTCTGAACTTTTATCTTGTTGGTAAATATTTGATTTTCTACATTGTTATCCCCTTACTCCATTTATTATTAGGTCATACAATCCCCTTACCCAAAGAAAAAACATTTGTGTTGAGTTTTTCAAAAATTCATTAATACTTTTAGAGCATCGGCCACACAAATGACAATTTTTTTGAAGAATCCGAGCATCATAGTCCATTAATTACCATTTCATGAAGGTGATTTTCGACAAAAAGAAAAATGATGTACATTTGTTTCATTTCAAGTTTATCATCAATCTGATATAGTTAATGAGAAGCTAAGTCCGTTTTTAGCTTTAGTAGCATGTGACTATCTGAACATACTAGTCTTATGCTCTGTCAACATTTTGAAGTTGTCTCGATACTGATAGTTCAATGAATGAAGTTGTCTCAGTATTGACAGTTCAACTATTGTGAGTTGTTACTCCTACTGTTTTTACAAGATTAACCCATTAGTACTACGTATCGTATAAATTCACTTGTAATTAATTTTAAAATGATTTAATTGTGTATATATTCTTACATGATCGTCAGTGTATAGAACTTAAACTCTGTGTAATTTTTATGACAGGTTTAGTCCAGAAGCATTAGGTGTACAATTCACAACAGGACTACTTTGTTGGCTCTTACAAGTCCTCTTACTTGAAGCCACATTACACTCTTTAGGAAGTGGAGAAGTGCCACTTCTTGATATTGTTGCTTATGGTGGCTACATTTTTGTGGATGCATCAATCATTTTGCTTTGTAGGATCATTTGGGATTATGCATTTTACTTGGTAACATTTTTTGAATGTTTTTGTATGGGGGTGTTCTTGATAAAGACCATGAAGAGGATCCTAATTGGTGAAGTTAGAAGCTTTGAGAAACACTCATCAAAGAGGAATTACCTTTTGCTCTTCATGGCTTTGTCCCAAATTCCCTTGCTTTTTTGGTTGGGAAATGTTGGTGTTGGAGCTAAGTGAGTACTACAATTAGAGGCTTCACGTATTGTCAGAATTTGAAATTTATGAATTCGAGAGTTTAGTCAGTTTAAATTAATGATTAGGTTCCCGATTAATAATTCACATATATCTGATGAATTTCTTAACATAAATACAGAGTTTGGATCAAAATTAGTAAATTTTGCTTATCGCGTTACCAATTTTTTTTTACCTTTTACTCTTGATGGACTTGTAATGTCAATTAGTAGAGTACTTTCAATAATACACCTCACTTGATCAATAC
Organism: Solanum aculeatissimum; assembly: GCA_038996855.1. Classification (NCBI taxonomy): domain Eukaryota; kingdom Viridiplantae; phylum Streptophyta; class Magnoliopsida; order Solanales; family Solanaceae; genus Solanum; species Solanum aculeatissimum. The sequence goes on from JBCEWC010001317.1 coordinate 26,140, forward strand.
TCAATTTTGGTGTGGTTTTCTGGTTTAATTTCTTATTTGATATTCGATATTTGTATTGAAATTCGCTTGAATTTATATTCGTCTTAAAATTTTCATATTGAAAGAGAAAGCGTTTTCTAACAAAAATGACTGCAAGCTCAACATGACTCGAGCCCGAAACTTCTGGTTAATAATCAAAAGTACTCATCACTCACCTTTGGTCAACTAAATTTTAGTTATTTATCAGTAAAATCATAAAATTAATTTTTATTTTTCATAAACTAAATTTTATTTTTTATTTTATTATGGGAAACAAAAATAAAATTAAGATATATATATTAACAGAAAGGAGGGGTCATAATTTATAATGAGTAATTAATGATTTGAAAAGATTTTCACCTTAAAGGGAAAAAAAGGATCTTATCCAATTAAGAAAAAATATATTCCATATCAATTTTCAACTTACCATAAATATGTATAAAAAATGTATTTTATTCAACCACTTAAAAAATATTTTTCACAAAAAAAAAAAAACTCAAAATTACTTGAGAAAATGATGGTCATCACTAAGCACTTCATTTTCTTCACTTTTCTCCTATTTGTCATCTTCCCTCTTCATGAATGTAAGTATGATTAAGAAAATTCATTCTTCATTATATTTAGTAGAGTTTGTCTTATATTTAAAACAAATAAAATTAATACTTTTTATTTTTTTTCTTTGTATTTGATATCAATATTGGGGCTTTAGCTAATCTGAATTCATGTCGTTTAAGGCTCATTAAAGAAAAAAATATTTTCGACTAGGACTTTTTATCATATCTAGGCACAGCCAGAATCGCAAGAAATTCATATTAGCCCCTTCATCTAAAAATTATATTGTATATAGGTCAATTTCTTTTAATTTTATATATATATAGATGTTGAATCTTTTTGACTTCTGATTTTTTTTTAATCTCTTTATAGTTTTTCGTGATCTCTTATAATGAAAATTCTGACTTTCTCCCTGATAACCAAGAGCTCAAATCTGAAATCTCTGATTGAGATAAGTGGAGAAATCATATCCTTCCCACAATAATCTGAGTTCACATCGCATAAGGCCCATTAAAGTACAAAATGTTTTCCACTAGGACTTTTTATCATATCTAGGCATGGTTAGAATTGCAAGAGATTCAGATTAACCTCTTTATCTACAAATTATACAGTATATATAAGGTCAATTCTTTACTATTATATATATATATATATGTTATATTTTTTTGACTTTTGATTTTTTTTTATCTCTTTATAGTTTTTAATGATCTCTTATAATGAAAATTTTGACTTTCTCCCTGATCACCAAGAGCTCAAATCTTAAATCTCTAATTGAGATAGGTGGAGGAATCATATCCTTCCCAATAATAATTTGAGTTCACATCGCATAAGGCCCATTAAAGGACAATATGTTTCCGACTAAGACTTTTTATCATATCTAGGCATATAGTTAGGATCGCAAGAGATTCAAATTAACCCCTTCATCTAAAAATTATACAATATATATAAGATCAATTCTTATATATATATATGTTAGATGTTAAATCTTTTTGACTACTGATTTTTTATCTCTTTATAGTTTTTAATAATCTCTTATAATCAAAATTCTGACTTTATCCTTAATAACCAAGAGTTCAAATCTGAAATTTCTGATTGAAATCAGTGGAGGAATAGTATCCTTCCCACAACAATTCTTGATAATAAATAAACTATAATTTCCTCTGATTTAATTATGTTGGATTTTTGTCTCTCATCTTAATAATCACTTATATTTTATTTATTTTTAATTTTTTTTCTTTTTTTTTTCTTCTAGGTGAAGAAGTAATTGATAAAATGAGTATCAAAGATAGGAGACTTATTGATCTTGGCAAGTGTCTCCATTTTGCAGATCACTGGTGTTGTTATTCAACTTATTACCCTTTAGTGTGTTATTTGTCAATGGATGAATGTTCACATAATTGTCCACGTTGGCCACCTTCTCATAATTAATAATAATTAATTATCAAATCCTCTTCTTAAAGAGTTTTATTAAACAATTTATGAATCTTCATATATGAAATTATTACAATATTAATAATTCCATAATAAAACATGAATATTTCATTTTATTGTGTGTATTAATTCTCAATCTATATCTCTCATTTCACAATCATATACATGTTTTATCATCTCAGTTTTGAATTCTGAATAATTTCGTATGAATTTGTAATTTTTTAGTATTTTGATATTAATTGATGAGAGTTTAATGAGAGGAGTTGCAATTTTCTTTCTTTTTCTTAATGTTGATCTAAGTTGGTTGTAACAATATCATAAGATTGCCTTAATAATACCTTTTTTATGCATAGTTAAAAAAAAGGGGCAAATCCGACGCACTAAAGCTCCTACTATGTCCAGGGTTCGGGGAAGGACCCGACCACAAGGGTCTATTATACTTAGTCTTACCTTGCATTTCAGTCAGTGTCTGTTACCAATATTTTTATGCATATTTAACTTTTGTATATCCTACTTAACCACAAGCGCGGACAATGATTGGTTGATCATAAGAAATTCTCGACTTTTTTTTGTTGATACTATACATTATAAAGAGATTTATTATAATAAAATTGTCGTACATCTAGAAAATATTTATTGATATATTATTTCATTAAAAGAGATCAGAATGTTGACAAAAGAGCATGAGTTGCACTCGCTTTATCAATTTAATAGATTGGTCCAAATATAATTCAAAGAATATTTATTTCAAATAATGTCAACTTAAATTTTACTTCATCTTTATTAATTAATAATTTGACCTCACCAACTTGTCATAAATTTAAGATATAATTCAAAATTTACAATATATATATGTCAATAGAGAATGTGTCTCTCCAAAATATTTTTCCCAAAAAAGAACTCAAAATTACTTCACAAAATGATGGCTATCACTAAGCACTTGATTTTCTTCACTTTACTTCTTTTTGTCATCTTTCCTGCCCATGAATGTAAGTATCTAATGGTTTTGTCAAACATGTTATATGATTTTAAAAAAAAAAAAAATTAGTAACTTTAGCTCTTGAGTTATTATATAATTTCATTTTTAGTTTTTGTGTTATTCGACTAAGTATATCTGATCTTCAATTAATTAATTGTATTATTTTGATCCCTAAATGAACCAAATTAATTAATACAAATCAGGGTTTCTTCTGTACGCTTAAATTCTAGTGCTGGGGAAAAAAATAGTAGAAGATTTTTTTTTATATGCTTAAGTCTCGATGGGCAAAGTTATCTATGACCAATTAAAGCTTAAAAAGGTATATATATATACACAATAGAAGTTGAATCTTCTTGACCTCTGATTTCTTACCTCTTTATAGTTTTTAATAACCTCTTTTAATGAAATTCTGACTTTGGCATCGATAACTAAAAACTCATTTGATTGAGATCGATGGAGGAATCATATCCTTCCCACAACAATTCTTGATAATAAATAAAATATAATTTCCTCTAATTTAATTATGTTGGATTTTTGTCTCTCATCATCACTTATATTTTATTTATTTTTAATTTTTTATCTTTTTTTTTCTTCTAGGTGAAGAAGTAATTGATAAATTGAGTATCAAAGATGGGAGTCTTATTGATCTTGGCAAGTGTTTCCTTTTAGCTCATCAATGGTGTTGTTATACAAATTATGGCCTTTCATTGTGTTATGAGTCATTGGATGAATGTTTACATGATTGTCCCCATTGGCCACCTTCTTTTAATTAATAGTAATTAATTAACAAATCCTCTTCTTAAGAGTTTTGTTAAGCACTTTATGAATCTTCATATATGAAATTATTACAATATTAATTCCATAATACAACATGAATATGTCATTTTTATTGTGTGTATTAATTCTCAAGCTATATCTCATTTTACAATCATATACATGTTTTATCATGTTTTGCTTAGTTGGTTTCAATTTTGAATTCTCAATAATTTCATATGGATTCTCAATCTATATCTCATTGCAATTTTTTCTCTTTGTCATAACTTTGATCAAAGTTCATTGTAATTATATCAAAATATTGCCTTAATAATATTTTTATTAAGAAATAAAGTTGCACCTTTGCTATCGACTATAACTTTTGGCATAATGGTAAGCACTTGATCATAATGAATCATTTCTTAAACTAAGGATATATTTTTCTCAAAATAATATAATTCGGAGTTATATAAGGCTGACAAGTGAAAGTTGTTTGAATAGTAACATTCTTAAGTGTGAAAGCTCCTAGAGAGTGGTATTTGACAAGAGGAAATTGTTCGAAATAATACAGTACATCATATGATATACTGTATTATTTCGATAAATATAATATTTGAAAAAAACGTTTTGTTTAACATCATGATGTAACAGATATCAACACCACTATTTTAAAAGACAAATTATTATAAATATATATATATAATAGACATAAATATTATAGTACAAATATATGGATTGTAAAGAGTTTGAAAAATGATTTAGTCAAACAATATCTAATTAAGATAATCCAATTTATAAAAAGTCAACATGTTTTGGTCAACAAAAGAATTTAATTATGTTGACTTGAATATGTAAGTTATTTGACTAAAAAAAAATGGAGAAATGATTTTCCACTATAAATATATCAATAGAAAATGTATTTTACTCAACCACTTAAACATAATTTTCACAAAAAAAGGTCAAAATTTCTTTGAGAAAATGATGGCCATCATTAAGCACTTGATTTTCTTCACTTTGCTTCTCTTTGTCATCTTCCCTTCTTATGAATGTAAGTATAATTCTAAATATTTATTTTTCATTTTTCTTTACAAGATAGAATTAATTTTTCTTTTTAATTTTTTACTCGATATTTGATATCGATATTAGGGTTCTGACTAATTCAGGTTCACTGTTGTCTATTGAAATTTGTTTTTGTTTTTTTAAAATTTAGGCATGGATCTAGATACTTCCATTGTATATACAAGATAAAAATTAGTTTTTTGATGTCGAATTCTTTAATTGACTTCTTCATATGTTTACTTCTTTATATCTTGAATCACCTGGCTCTACCACTTATAACTTAAGATTTGAACCCGAAACATCTTCAATAGGATTCTGTTTACTTCTTTATATCTTGAATCACTTGGCTCTACCACTTATAATGTAAGATTTGAACCCTAAACATCTTCGATAGGATTCTGTTTGCTTCTTTATATGTTGAATCACCTGGTTCTACCACTGGTAATATAAGATTTGAACCTGAAACATCTTCGGTAGAATTCTGTTTACTTCTTTACATGTTGAACTTCTTTATATCTTGAATCACTTGGCTCTATCACTGAAAACGTAAGATTTGAATCCGAACCATCTGATCGATAAATTCTATCCATCCTACCATAGTCCTTGATAATATATAGATAAAACAAAAATTAACTCAAATTTAATTATGTTTTCTTGTTTATTTTTTGTCTCTCATCTTAATAATCACTTTTTTATATATATATATTTTAATGTAGGTAAAGAAGAAATTGAAAAATTGAGTGGCAAAATTAATACTTGCATCAAGTTCCCAGATGGAGCAGTCTGGTGTTGTGTGACAACTATTAAGTGTTATGTTGACCATGATAAATGTGTAGAGAATTGTCCAGCTTATCCTCCTCCTTCAATTAATTAATATTAAATATCTAAAAATTATGTACCATTTATGAAATTATAATTACAATGTTATTTCAATATTACAACATGAATGTTAGATATTACTTCTGGATAATGTCGTATGAATGTTTTTGCATTTTAATATTAATCGATGAGAGAGTTTAATGGAACGAGTTACGATTTTCTTTTTTTTTCGTAACGTTGATCTAAGTTTCATTTGTAATAAAATCATAACGTGTATCTAAATATATATATTTTTAATTTATGCATATTAATCAATTAGTTCTATGTAATCGCTTCCGTTGGCAACAATTAGATGGTCAGGTTACGTTTTTTGAGAGTCAATTGATAACTATACAAAAAGTAGTATAGATAGAAAGGTTGTCTACGATAGAATTGAATTATTCTTCTTTCCCCTTAATTACAATACTTTAATTAGTGAACATATTATGAGATAACCAAAATTTGTTGTAGTCTAGTTATGCAATTTAACTTTAAACTTCTCATATATCGTCACACAAATATCTATAATACATGTTGCTATATATAAATGGAAGGAAAGTTTAACTTCTACAAAATACTACCGCACCCGTGTCAGATCCTCTAAGAATATACTTACTTTTGGAGGATCCGACACGCCCCTCTCAGCACTTCTGAAGAGTCCGAGCAATATAGGTTCTTAACTTCATTTCCATATCAATTGAACCAGCTAGTACATAATGTACATATACTTTTGTGATCTCCAATCCTTTCTCAATGGTGAGGAGGATGAACACAATGGAGAAAAACGCGAAAACTAAGGAAGAGTTTCCGAGGCTTCCTTTTTCGCGGGACTATAGTTACCGTAAATGTAAGAGCCAAATCCCCAGAATGTAATAGTCAAAGACAGGATCTTGAAACCACTCATAGGATCATGCAACAATATCACAGCTGCAATGCTAGTAATCGGTACTCTTACCGCGTTAAGGACACCAGCCATGACAGTGGAGGAGAGGAAGACAACCGCGGTGGCTCCCAAGACTCCCAACTGAAAAGTGATAATTCCCCAGATGATGACTGAGTAGTAGGCGTTTTCCCCGCCCTTGAATGTAGTTGCCTCAGATTTCATCCCATGGAAACCGTTGCTTATAACAAGTCCGATTGTTGTGAATATAAAAGCAAAGAGGGAAACCATGAGTTGCTGCTCAAGAACAACAAGGAAAGACCTTTTACCGAGTAATTTCAAGAAAACTAACTCTGACAAGGCGAAAATCAGACCATGGAGTGCAGATCCCAGTATATCCCACACAAAACCAACAATGTACTGATGGTCGGTGATATATCCATACCTGTCTGAACTAGAATCAAGAGCAATGATCGTCATGGCAGCAGTAATGATCACGATAGAATTTATAATTGATAGATTCATAGTGTTCTTCACGAGAAGATATCCGAATAATGCAGAAAACACCAGTGAAGTCGAGGCTAAAAGAGCAGCGGTTGATGCTGGCAGGTAGGCATAGGCATATGCATACATGAGGTTGTCGGCAGCACTCAAGAATCCCAATACAAGATAAGATAAAGTTAGTTTTAAGTCAAGTGGCGTCGGGAACACTTCAAGAAAGAAGTATGAGGGAATTAGGACGATCGCGATTAGAGGCCATCCTGCAACTGAAACCCATGAAATTATCCACTTGCTCTTCCCACCATTTGCAAAATATATACGGGACAAGAGGCTTGAAGCAGGAAACACAACAAGCATCCCCATGCTACTTAGAAACAGAAGAATCCAATGTGAAATTGGCTTGCTGTAATACATTTCACAAAGCATGGTCCAATAGGCTGAGATATATTGCCATAATGACTTTGATGGCGGCGCTTCGTCCATTATTTCCTCTACAAGAAGCCAATCATCATAGAGAAATGTCAATTTTCAAAAATGACATGAGAAAATAGTATTCGATGAATCGAAGAACGGCTCATAAATAGCAACAACAATATACCCAACATAATACCACAAGTGAGGTCTCGGGAGAGTAGTGCATAGGCAGACCTTACCCCTACCTTGGAAGATTCTAGAGGCTTGAAACTTTCTACCAGACAACACTACCCCCGAACTATACGCAATGGAACAGTTTACTCTCCATTAGAAAACGGTCCTGAATCTAATCCCTGCCGTTACCAAAGTGGCTCAAAATACACAAAATGAGGTCTGTTAGTCCAAAAGGGCAATTTTAAGCCACGTGATAACGACTAGGATAGCTTCAAGACCACTTTTTAACGGAGGGTAAAAATAGTTCCATTTCGTATAGTCCAAGATTATTTTTGACACTATGAATAATTTATCAAAATTCAAAAACCTAATAAGTAGATTTTGTTCTTTAAGCAATCAATTCAGTACTATGGAAGGATTTCAAGAAAAACAAGAATTTATCTTTACAAACCTAACATACCCACGAAGCACGAAAGCTGGAAAAGTTAACTTTATTTAGGGATCTTCACACAAGTAGCTGATCAGATTCACCATTTACTTTTTCTACCACAGCATACATAAGTTATACGCGATCATACACATATTACACATAGAGTAAATCAGTTGGGTGGAAGGCTACTTAGATTACTTCTTCAAATTTTTTAAACTGACTCGGAACTGAAACAAGCAACGGTTGCTGCATGAATCCAAACATTCAAGGCACAGTGAAGGAAGTTGAGAGAGGCCAGAACTAATCGGGTCAAAGAAAATTCCGGGTCTGCCTGATTTTCAGCTGGAGTTCTTGAGATGACAACCATAAAAGTAGATGACAAAAAATTTATAGTACTTAATAACAGCAAATCATAGTGCTATGTCATTGGCTGGTACAATATATTGGGAATCAAAATAAAGATATAAAAGTAATATAAAAATCGTTTCAATCGGCCCCAAACCGCACATTTGTCAAAGGGAGCTGATTATTTAATAAGTAAATTCTTATTCTTTAAGATATCAATTCAGTACCTGCAAACAATAAAAAACTCAGCAAGGCACAACACAAATAATGTCATTCAACACACAAGAAAAACACCCTGGTGCTAAAAATCAAAACTTGACTTCAAATTTTCAATAACCAACAACAACCATGTAATCATACACGTGGGGTATGAGTAAGGTCGAATGTATGCTTAGCTCAAAACAAATGTAACCGACACAAGAACACAAGATAACAACATAGCAATGTACAAACAGGTATAGCAACAAATTCAAATACACATTGAAGAAAAAGAAACTACATAATGACTTTGACAGCGCTTCATATATTATTTTTCTCTACAAGCAACCGCTCATCATAGAGATTAATTTTCAAAAAAAATGACATGAGGAAATAGTATTTGATGATAAGTAGCAACAACAAACAACATATCGAGTTTAATCCTACAACTGGATCTAGGGAGGATAGTGTGTACACAAACCTTACCCCTACCTTAGGAGATTCTAGATGTTCGAAACATTCTACCAGACAACACTGACACTGCCCCTGAACTATACATGATGAAACAATTTCACTCTCCATAAGAAAGTGGTCCCGAATCTATCCTACGATCACCAAAGTTGCTCAAAACACAAAAATGAGATCCGTCAGTCCAAAACATCAATTTTGAGGACAGATTCGAGATCACTTTCTAACAGAGGGTAAAAGTAGTTCCATTTCAACCCTTTGCCATAAATTCTTTTGCAGAGCTTATTATACTCCTTGTAAGTTTCAGAATTAAGGTATGCCAGACTTACTAAAGACAAAAGAAGAATTATATACTGTCAATTCCTCCATAATCTATAACCTCATCAATTTTGCACTTAAATTCTTATTCTTTAAGCAATCAATTCAGTACCTGTAAACTATAAATTAAAAAAATCAACAACACACAACACAAGTACTGTTATTCAACCAACAAGAAAAATACCCAAATGCTAAAAATCAAAACTTGAATTTAAATTTTCAAGAACCATGGAAGGATTTAAAAAAAAAAAACTTATCTTTACAAACCTAACATACCTGGAAAACACCGAAAATCTTAGTAGCTCAGTTAGTCGGAAAAACACCAATAAAGCATGTTCACAAATGAAAACATGAATTAAGATTTTCAAGACCCCATGCAAGGATTAAACAAAAAAAAATTTGTCTTTACAAACTTTACATACCCACAATTTTGAGCAGCAGCTCACTATCTCAATTTTGAGTTTGTGGTGAGAATTTGATCCCCCGCATTTTAATTGCCCTCCCCCGTTCCCCTACCACCTAACTTTTTTTAATTAAAAAATGCCCATAAATCAAGAAAGCTGAAATTTTGAGATAAAAATTGAACTAACCTGGAACTGAAACAAGCAATGGTTGCTGCATGGACCCAAAATTCAGGAGACAGTGAAGGAAGTTGAGAGTGGAGACCGGGTCGGGTCAAAGAAAATTCCGGGTCAGCCCGAATTTCCACTGGGGTTCTTGAGATGACAATTATAAAAGCAGGGACAAAAATTTATATAGTAGTAGCTAGTAAGACAACAAATATTGGTGGTTGTTATGGTCCACAAATGAATGATTTTAGTTGAAAAAGAAGGCCAACCTTTTCCAAGGGTATTATTGGAAAATGTAATTTTTAATATATTTGGTTGCTCGGTCAAAATAATTACAATATATACATCTAGAGATCTTAACTCGTTTTTTAATGTTTTAGTTGAATAATTCAACTTACAGAATGATTATATAGATACCTTCAAAATTTTATGTGTTACATTAACGTTAGGTATCCATGACATACAGTGAGGACGAGTTGAAGTGTATAGTTGTCATTTATGATCAAGTTGAAGCGTCTAAGTATGCTTTTTCAAAGTTAGAATGCTTGTCAGCTGAAGTCAAGTTTAATTTAACATCCTGTTAATATATTATGTCTTTATTATTTTACATTAATTTTATCCTTATTATTAAGTATTACGTATTTATTTTGCAACATTTTGATGATTTATAATAATTAGAGATTGTATAGTAAGATTAGCTTTTTATTTATTGCTTCTTAAGATACGTGTCAAATCAATTATGGACAAGTAAATATAAACGGAGGGAGTATTAATCATGTATTCTCTACATCTCAAATTCAATGGCGAGCCACATAGGTATTAGGGGGTTCATCTGAACCACCTTCGGCGAAAACTATACTATTTATATATGATAAAAAATATATAAATGGTTGTAACGAGTCAGGCAAGAGCCCCAAGTTCTCGGTGGGATTGGAGATGGTCGGGTAGGGTTTTATGGTTCAAGAAAAAGGAAACAGACGATTTGGGTAGTTTTTCGTGGGTGTTAGCCCATGGTTCCTGGCACTGCCCGGGGCTCGGGGCCAACTTTCTTGAAATATTATACTGAGGGGTTCGTAACGAGCCAGACAAGAGGCCCAGGTGTCCCGGCGGGGTTGGAGATGGTCTAGTAGGATATTATGGGCCAAAGAACAAGAAATAGACAATTTGGACAGTTTTTTGTGGGTGTTAGCCCACGGTTCCTGGCACTGCACGGGGCTCGGGGCCAACTTTTCCTAAATATTATCCGTAACGAGCTAGGCAAGAGGCCCAGGTGTCCCGGCAGGGTTGGAGATGGCGTGGTGAGATTTTATGGGCAAAGGAATAGGAAATAGACAATTTAAGCAGTTTTTCGTGTGTGTTAGTCCATGGTTCCTGGCGCTGCCTGGGGCTCAAGGCCAACTTTCCCGAAAGATTATACCGAGGGGTCCGTAACAAGTCAGGCAAGAGGTCAGGTGGCCTGGTAGGATTTTATGGGCCAAGGAACAGGAAATAAACGATTTGGAGTGTTTTTCATGGGTGTTACCCATGGTTCCTGGTGCTGCCCGGAGCTCGGGGCCAACTTTCCTAAAAAATTATACCAGGGGTCCGTAACGAGCCAGGCAAGAAGCCCAGGTGTCCCGGCGAGATTGGAGATGACCTGGTAGGATTTTATGGGCCAAAGAACAGGAAATAGGCAATTTGGGCAATTTTTCGTGTGTGTTAGCCCATGAGTTCTGGCGCTGCCCGGGGTTCGGGACCGACATTTCTTAAAAATTATACCGAGGGGTCCGTAACGAACCAGGAAAGAGGCCCAGGTGTCCCGACGGGGTTGGAGATGGTCTGGTAGGATTTTATGGGCCAAAAAAAATGAAAGAAGTGATTTCAACATTTTTTCATGGGTGTTAACCCACAGTTCCTAGCGCTGCCTGGGGCTCGGGTCCAACTTTCCCAAAAATTATATCGAGGGGTCTGTAACAAGCAAGACAAGAGTCCTAGGTGGCTTGGCGGGATTGGAGATGGTCTGATAAGATTTTATGGGCCAAAGAACAGAAAATATACGATTTCGGTAGTTTTTCGTGGGTGTTAGCCCACAGTTACTGTCGCTGCCCGGGGCTCGGGGCCAACTTTCTTGAAAAATTATATCGAGGGACACGTAACGAGCCAGGCATGAGGCCCAAGTGGCCCAACAGGGTTGGAGATGGCCTAATATGTTTTTTTTTGGGCCAAGGAATAGGAAGCAGGCGATTTGGACAATTTTTCTTGGGTGTTAGCCTACTGTTTCGAGCGCTGCCCGCAGCTAACTTTCTCAAAATATTATACCGAGGGGTCCTTAACGAGCAAGAAAAGAGGCCCAGGTGGCCCGACGGGGTTGAAGATTGCTTGGTAGGATTTTATAGGCCAAGGAATAGGAAACATGTGATTTCAACAATTTTTCGTGGGTGTTAATCCACGGTTCCTGGCGCTGCTAGGGGCCAACTTTCCCAAAATATTATATCGAGGGGTCCATAATGATCTAGGCAAGAGTTTCAGGTGGCCCAGCGGGTTTGGAGATGGCCTAGTAGGATTTTATGAGCCAAGGAATAGGAAAAAGATGATTTCAACAGTTTTTTGTGTGTGTTAGCCCACGATTCCTAGCGTTGCCCGGGGCTTGGGGTCAACTTTCCCAAAAATTTATATCGAGGGGTCCGTAGCGAGCCAGGCAAGAGGCCTAGGAGGCCCGACGGGATTGGAGATGGCCTGGTAGGATTTTATGGGCAAAGGATAGGAACCACGCGATTTTGATAGTTTTTTGTTGGTGTTAGCCCACAGTTCCTGGCGCTGCCATGGGCTCGGAGACAATTTTGCCAAAAAATTATACCAAGGGGTCCGTAAAGAGCCATGAAAGAGGCCCAGGTTGCCCGGCGGGGTTGGAGATGGTCTGGTAGGATTTTATGGTTCAAGGAAAAGGAAACAAGCGATTTGAGCAGTTTTTCGTGAGTGTTAGCCCACGGTTCCTGGCGCTGCCTGGGGCTCAGTGTAACCTTTTTTGAAAAATTATACCGAGGGATCCGTAACGAGTCAGGAAAGAGGCCCAAGTGGCCCAGCGGGGTTGGAGATGGCCTGATAGGATTTTATGGGCCAAGAAAAAGGAAACAGGCGATTTGGGTAGTTTTTCGTGGGTGTTAGCCCACGGTTTCTGGCGCTGCGGGGGGCTCGAGGCCAATTTTCTCAAAAAATTATACTGAAGGCCAGTAACAACCCAAGCAAGAGGCCTAGGTGGCGCGACGGGATTTGAGATGGCTTGGTAGGATTTTATGGGCCAAGAAACAGGAAAAAGGCAATTTCAACAGTTTTTCGTGGGTGATAGCCCACGGTTCTTGGCGCTGCTCGGGGCTCGTAACCAACTTTCTAGAAAAATTATACTGAGGGGTCCATAATAAACCATGCAAGAGGCCTAGGTTTCCCCGTGGGGTTGGAGATGGCCTGGTAGGATTTTATGGGCCAATGAACAGAAAACAGACAATTTGAGTTGTTTTTCGTGGGTGTTAGCCCATAGTTCCTGGCGTTGCCCGGGGCTCGGGCCAAATTTCCTGAAATATTATTTGGAGGGGTCCGTAATGATCCAGGTAAGAGGCCAAGGTAGCCCAGTGGGGTTGGAGATGACCAGGTTGGATTTTATGGCCAAGGACAGGAAACAGACGATTTGGGTAATTTTTTGTGGGTGTTAGCCCATGGTTCCTGGCGCTGCCCGGGGTTCGGGGCCAACTTTCCAAAAAGAAATATACAGAGGGGTTCGTAATGAGCCAGTATAAAGTCCTAGGTGGCCCGACAAGATTGAAGATGACCTGATAGGATTTTATGGGTCAAGGAACAGGAAACAAGTGATTTCAGAAGTTTTTCGTGGGTGTTAGCCCACGGTTCCTGACATAGTCCTGGGCTCGGGGACAACTTTCTTGAAAAATTATACCTAGGGATTCATAATGAGTCAAGCAAGAGGCCCATGTGGCCCGGCGGGATTGGAGATGGCTTGGTTGGATTTTATAGGCCAAGGTGCAGGAAATAGGCTATTTCGATTATTTTTTATGGGTGTTAACCCACGATTCCTGGTGCTACCCGGGGCTCGAGGCCAACTTTCTTGAAAAATTATACCAAGGGATCCGTAACGAGCCAAGCAAGAGGCCTAGGTGGCCCGACGGGGTTAAAAATGGCTTGGTAGGACTTTATGGGCCAAGGAATAGGAAACAGGCAATTTCAACTGTTTTCGTTGGTGTTAGCCCACGGTTCTAGGCGCCGCCTGGGGCTCAGGGCCAACTTACCTAAAATATTATACCGAGAGGTCTATAACGAGCTAGACAAGAGACCCAAGTGGATCGGCGGGGTTGGAGATGGCCTGGTAGAAATTTATGGGCCAAGGAATAAGAAACATCTTATTTGGGCAATTTTTCATGGGTGATAGCCCACGGTTCCTGACGCTGCCTGGGGTTCGGGGCCAACTTTCCCGAAAAATTATACGAGGGGTCCAAAATGAGCTAAGAAAGAGGCCCAGTGGCCCGATGGGGTTAAAGATGGCATGGTAGGATTTTATAAACCAAGAAAAAAGAAACAGGTGATTTGGGTAGTTTTTCGTGGGTGTTAGCCCATGGTTCCTGGCGCTGCCCGGGGCTCAGAGCCAACTTTCTCAAAAACTTATACCGAGGGATTCGTAACTAGCATAGCAAGAAACCCAGGTGATTCGATGGGGTTGGAGATGTCCATGTAGAATTTTTTTGGCTACGGAATAGGAAATATTTTGATAATTTTTTGTGGGTGTTAGCCCACGATTCCTTGCGCAGTCCGAGGCTTGGGGCCAACTTTCCCAAAATATTATACCGAGGGGTCTGTAACGAGCGAAGCAAAAGGCCAGGGTGGACCAACAAAATTGGAGATGGCCTGGTAGGATTTTATGTACCAAGAAAAAGGAAATAGGAAATTTCGATAGTTTTTTGTGGGTGTTAGCCCACGGTTCCTGGCGCTGCTCGGGGCTAGGGGCTAAATTTCCTGAAAAATTATACTGAGGGGTCCTTAACGATTTAGGAATGAGTCCCAGGTGTCCCGGTGAGATTGGAGATGACCTGGTAAGATTTTATAGGCCAAGGAATAGAAAACAAGTGATTTTAGTAATTTTTCGTGTGTTAGCCCACGATTCCTTGCGCTGCCTGGGACTTGGGGATAACTTTCCCAAAATATTATTCAAGGGGTCCGTAACTAGCCAGGCAAGAGGCCCAGGTGGCCCGGCTGGGTTGGAGATGGCCTGGTAGAATTTTATGGGCCTGAACAGGAAATAGGCGATTTGGGCAGTTTTTCGTGGGTGTTAGCTCACGGTTCCTGGTGCTGCCCAGGGCTCGGGGCTAATTTTCTCAAAAAATTATACCAAGGGATCCGTAATGAGACAGACAAGAGGTTTAGGTAGACCAGTGGGGTTGAAGATGGCCTGGTAGGATTTTATAGGCCCAGGAATAGAAAATAGGCGATTTGGGAAATTTTTCGTGGGTGTTGGCCCACAGTTCCTGGCGTTGCCTGGTGCTCAGGGCCAACTTTCCTGAAAAATTATACCGAGGGGTTCGTAAAGAGCCAAGTAAGAGGCCTAGGCGGCCCGGAGGGTTTGGAGATGGCCTTGTAGGATTTTATGGGCAAAGGAACATGAAACAAGCAATTTGGGTAATTTTTTGTGGGTGTTAGCCCACTGTTCCTGACGTTGCCCGGAGCTCAAGGCCAACTTTCCCAAAAAATTATACCGAGGGTCCGTAACGAGCTAGGAAAGAGGCCCAGGTGTCCCAGCGAGGTTGGAGATGGCCTGGTAGGAATTTATAGGCCAAGGAACAGGAAACAGACAATTTCGATAGTTTTTCGTGGGTGTTAGCTCACAGTTCCTGGTGTTGCCCGCGGTTTGGGGCCAACTTTCTCAAAACATTATACCAAGGGGTTCATAATGAGCCAGAAAAGAGGCCCAGGTGTCCTGGCGGGGTTGAAGATGGCCTGGTAGGTTTTTATGAGCCAAAAAATAGGAAACAGGCAATTTGGGTAGTTTTTTGTGGGTGTTAGCTCACGATTCCTGGTGCTGCCCAGGGTTCGGGCCAAATCTCTTGACAAATTATACCAAGGGGTTCGTAATGCGACAGGGAAGAGGCCCAGGTGGCCCTAAGGGGTTGGATATGGCCTGATAGGATT
>JBCEWC010001318.1:0-42236 GCA_038996855.1 Solanum aculeatissimum
AATTATATTTGGTAAGAGTTAAAATTATGCTAAAACTCGTAATTTAAGTTAAATAATATATTATTTATGTAAATGGGCCAAAAAAGTATTCATATTTAATTTACATAAAGAATAGCCCCAAATCAGCGAAATTATACATAACTATACAATATAGTTATAGAAAGTATACGCTGCTATACAATGTATATTATTTATACATGAGTTATACACTAAATATACACTAACTATATATGCATATACAACGAGGGTTGAATGCCCAAAATTATAACAAATAGTCAAAGGTCAATCGAATGGCTACTTTTTGTAACTAAAAAAAAAGGGCTATTTTTTGTGTAAATAATTTTTCTAGTAACTTATGGGTGTAATTATCCCTAAATTTTATTTGAATACTTAAATTACGATACCTCAACAAAGTGTTGTTGTGGTTCATTACAAGCCTCACAATGCACTATTTGTGACAATATTACCGCTAAATATCTATATCTATATCTATATGATTGTTGCGTTTTGCAAGCAATTGCCAATAACAAAACGAGAATAACCACAAGCTATTGTAGGTATTTTTAATTTCTTTTAGAAAATTTCAATATAGCATGATTTTTTAAATCACCTAGCTACATACCTAAATAATTTAAAATTAAAAATGAAATGAATTTTTAATTTTTGTCAATCCATGATTATGTTGCACCCAACAAGATGAGGAGTTGGTCAAATTCACATCAAAGCCTTGCCTAAAAAAGTCATGTTTTGTAGAACAAGCTCAATTATTGGGCGTCATTATCATCGATTTTTTTTTCCCTTCTCCTTCTCCACTATTACCGTTACAATGTTTTCTTCTTCCTCTATTGTTACCATCGTGATAATCATCACCACCTCCTTTATCACCACATGTGTTATAGCAACAGAAAGGTCATTTGTTATAACTGAATTATCAGTTGTTACAACAAAAAGGTCATTTGCAGAATTTTCTTTTTAAAAAAATAAAATAAAAAACAAAGCAATATAGATCAAAAAAATAAAAAAGATATTTAAATAATATTTTAAAATTTTAATATTATATGAATTAATTCACATGCAATATGTGGGGGTAGAGATACCTATAGAGCTTGTAATTAATGATAAAAATTTACCCACACTCCATCTATGAATTATGATAAGAGGTGGAGCTAGAGTGTAGAAAGCTGGTTTGACAAAATTTAATAGTTTTCATTCAAATAATATATATTTTTTCTAAAGAAATTTATTTAATATGTATAAAATTTAGAATTAAGTAACTCAAAAATACTAGTAAAATTTTGAATATGTAAGCTTCTAATTGATAGTTAATATTTTTTAGGGATAATTACGGTGCGAGATTATTTGGTCAAAATAATTATCAAAGAAATAATCATTCGTTGTATATGCATGTATAGTTAGTGTACATTTTATTTATAGTCAAGCTATATTTTGTTTTTGAGTGTATCATAATGTATATTTAATGTATAGCTCATGTATAAGTAATCTAAATTGTATAGTCAGTATATACTTTTTATGACTTTTGGCAAACTATATTGTATAGTCATGTATTTTTTTTTTAATGATTTTGGGCTATTTTTTTATGTAAATAAAAGAGGGATATATTTATTGTAAATTAATTAATTCATTGTATATATTTGAAATAGTCCCTATTTTTGTTTATCATTAACTCTTCAAAATATAAAGGGGTAACCACAAAAAGAAACTAAAAAGATTCGACATATATTATATGTACATAAAAAATATTATTAATTTTTTGACGATTCCAATCCTGCTCATCACCTATATTAGTATTAGTACTTATATATAAGAAATTAAGGCAACAACTTCCGATCGTGTTGCCTGCTTGAGCAACTTTAGGTTGTCCTGCCTGTTGCGGGCTTTTTAATTTGATTTTCTCAAAGCAGCAGCGTATTGACGTGTCTGCTTCATAGTATTTCTTTAGCCGCTTCAATTATAATTTTACAATAGTTTTTAAAATATATATAAAAAACCTATCGATGTCGCATAAATTGAGACTAAAAAATAAGTTATATTGACTGCTTGCTTGAGCAGCTTCCGGTGGGCCAATAAAAAATAATTTTTGGGCTTTTTAATTTAATTTTTTCAAGACAACTGCGTATTGATGTGTCTGCTTCAACAACTTCATAATATTTCTTTACCTGCTTCAATTATAATTTACAATATCTTCTAAAATATATAGGAAAAATCTATCTATGTCACATAAATTGAGACTAAAAAATAATTTATATTAGGTCCGTGCTAGCACAGGCTTTCACCATTAGTTATATAATATATAAATATACAAGTGCTTCGTGCCTATGCTGTGAAGCACCTGCTTGATTATATATTACTACTTATATAAACAAATAAGATAGCAACTTCCGGTCGTGTTGCTTGCTTGATTAGCTTTCGATTGTCCTACCTGTTTCAACTACCTGCTTCTTCTCCTTTATTATGTGGGGTCAATAAAAAATATTTTATGAACTTTTTAATTTAATCTTTTTTAAGACAGCTGTGTATTAACGTGTGTTATAAATAGCAACAACTTTACAACAAGAAGAACCCTCCAAAATGACCAAAAAGAAAGCTAGTGTACTTTTCTCAACTGAGAGAATATAAAGAGAGTTTATAAAAGCAAGAGTTATTCATAAGCAAAGGCTTTGTTTCCAATTTATTTTGAAATAACAAAAAACAAGTTACTATTTTCTGCTCAAGTCTTGTGAATGTAAGCTTACAATATCTCTCTCCTAGTTCTTTTTATTGGAATTTTACTCTATTGTGTATGCTTCTTCTATATTTTGAGACGAGGGTCTTTCGGAAATAGTCTCTCTATCTCTATGAAGTAGTGCTAAGGTCTACATACATTTTACCCTCCCTACACCTCACTTGTGGGATTTCACTAGGTATTTGTGATTGGCGGTGGTGATGGTGTGTATGCTTCTTGCATTTTTTATGAAGTTTAAAATATGTGTCAAAATGATTATTTCTTTCGTGGTATAATTATCTCATGATAACATGTTCAAACTCAAGTAAATTTTTTTGAAATTATATCGTAGTTTAACTAGAGGTATTTTTGGTCTATTTTTTCGCGTTAAAAAGTAGCTAAACATCGAATAATTTTAAAATATTGGTTGAATATTTAGGTCTGTTGGTTTATTAGTACTATTATTAGTTCTGAATATCATGAACTTATTGCATCACTTTAGTATTTTTTTCTTTTCTTGATTTTATAGGAGTATTTTACTACTAGTTAGTGTATCTTAACAATCCATCTTAAAATGAGAAGTTCCACATCGGCAAAATATAAAACAGATGTTGGGTATATAAGTAAACAAGTCTTACCTACTAATAACGCATTTTAAAATCATGCGGGTTTAGGCCCAAAAGCAAATCTATGAACTCTAGTGGGAAAATATTCTCCAATCTTCTTTTTTTCTGAAGAAACTTTTTCCTTTTTAGTGTTTTGTGCTGCCTTTTGGATTCCTGTGATACACGGTTAGTAAACTTTGAAGTGCATAAAGGGGAAAAAAACATTTTCTTTTTCATAAGTGGATATGTGGTTTTGTCATTATCAAAGATTATCCTCAAATGTCACTTTAATTAGACAAATACTAATGGACCTGCCTGCTAAGTATATTAAAAGTTTATAAGTGTACTACTTATTCTAAATCCCCCCCTTTTTGTTTAGAAACTTTAATAAGAAGTCGAAAATATGAAAGGAGAATCTTGTAGCAATGGTAAAGTTGTTTCTATGTTACCTATATCGAGTTTTGAGTCGTGTTTTCAGTTATTGATGCTTATGTTAGGGTAAGTTGTTTATATCGCACCTCGTTGGGGTGTAGTCCTTCCCTGGACCCTGCGTGAACGCGGGATGCTTTATGCACCAGGCTATATGAAACATCTATAAGGAAATGAACTGTAGTATAGTATATCACATATATATCACTACCACAGTAAGTTTCTTGATACGAAAACCAGTTCAATCTCTATGTTTGGTTAGTATGTGGTTTCTCAAAAAGTGGTCTCTTCTTCTAAGCAATCTGCCTTTACAGCCATATAATTTTGTGAGGATGAAACAATCTTCAAGAATCATTCTCACATAGTTGAAATGCTTTTTTATGTTAATATGACTAGGAGGAGATGATCTGCGAGACCATAGAAGACGTTGGATTTCAGGCTAATAAGTTGATTGAAGAAGAGATGAATCATGAGAAGTCCTCTCAAGTATGCAGGATTCAAGTAAATGGAATGACTTGTACTTCTTGCTCCACAACTCTTGAATCAGCATTGCAGGTAATCCCTGGTGTACAAAAAGCTCGAGTCGCTTTAGCAACTCAAGAAGCTGAAATCTGTTATGATCCAAAGATAGTTGATTACAATCAGTTGTTGGAAGCTATTGGAAATACAGGATTTGAAGGCATATTGATTAGTACAGGAGGAGATAGCAGTCGAATACTGCTAAAAGTTGATGGAGTTAACACTGAAAATTGTATTAAACTGATAAAGAATTCCCTACTTGCAATACAAGGAGTTCAAGAAATAGAGTTTGACCTGCAGCTCAAGAAGTTATCGGTCTCTTATACAGCAGATGTAACAGGACCAAGAGACTTTATTCGGGCTATTGAATCAACTGGATCAGGATGTTTCAAGGCATCTATATTTCCTCAGGGAAGAGAAAGAGAAGAACATAGACATCAAGAAATCAGGCAATACCATAGAGCATTTATTTGGAGTTTAGTATTTACAGTTCCTGTGTTTTTTACTTCCATGGTGTTTATGTATATTCCTGGTCTGAAAAATGTTTTGGAAACTAAGGTTACCAACATGCTAACCGTTGGACAGGTTCTGAGATGGGCATTATCCACACCAGTGCAGTTCATCATTGGTCGAAAATTCTATGTTGGTGCCTACATTGCCTTGAGCCATGGCTATGCAAATATGGATGTTCTTATTGCGTTGGGAACAAATGCAGCTTATTTTTATTCAGTCTATTCGGTACTAAGAGCTGCTACTTCTCCAACTTTCAAAGCCAGTGACTTTTTCGAGACTAGCTCGATGCTTATCTCATTCATTCTACTAGGAAAATATCTGGAAGTTTTGGCTAGAGGAAAGACATCTGAGGCTATAGCCAAGCTCATGGATTTAGCCCCAAAAACTGCAACATTGCTAACTCTAGATGACAAAGGCAATGTGGTAAATGAGGAAGAAGTTGATAGCCGATTGATACAAAAGAATGACGTGATTAAAACCATTCCAGGTTCAAAAGTAGCTTGTGATGGTCTTGTCATTCGGGGACAAAGCCATATAGATGAAAGCATGATAACAGGAGAATCACGTCCGGTTACTAAAAGGACAGGTGACATGGTGATTGGAGGGACTTTGAATGAGAATGGGTTGTTACACATCAAGGCAACAAGGGTTGGGTCAGAAACTGCTCTATCACAGATTATTCGGTTGGTGGAATCAGCGCAAATGGCTAAAGCTCCTGTGCAAAGATTTGCCGACCACATTTCCAAGTACTTTGTGCCTCTTGTGAGATTAAGCACCCCTTACATGTTCATTATTTTCAATATGTATATATATAACTAACCAATCATATATTAGTCTGGTTGAAAATTAGTGATAAATTCCGATTTCTCAGGTCATTGCTCTCTCATTTTGTACTTGGGTTTCTTGGTTTTTAGCTGGAACTTTTAATTCTTATCCAAGAACTTGGATTCCTTCTTCCATGGATAGCTTTGAGCTTGCCCTACAGTTTGGCATTTCTGTCATGGTGGTAGCTTGCCCCTGTGCACTCGGCCTAGCTACTCCCACGGCCGTTATGGTTGGCACTGGAGTCGGTGCTTCCCTCGGTGTCCTTATTAAAGGTGGTCAGGCATTAGAAAGTGCACAAGAGGTTTGAATTCAAACTCACTCTTCTTTTTATTAATCCAAGTTTTTGTTAATGAACTTGTGGTGAACTGTTTCATTCTACAGGTTAACTGTATAGTTTTTGACAAGACTGGCACACTTACGATTGGTAAGCCTATGGTTGTCAATACTAGGCTTTTCAAAACTATGGTACCTCAAGAATTCTATGAACTTATAGCTGCTGCTGAGGTAGGATATTTTTTCTTGTTTATGATTCTTTATTGGAAAGATCAATTCATATCCACTAAGCCTCTTTTTAGTAAAACTAAACAACAACATACCTAGTGTAATTCGACAAGTGGGATCTAAGGAAGGTAAAGTGTACCTTCCTTGAGACCTCACTTTTATCTTTGTAAGGTAGAAAGGTTGTTTCCTTGAGAACTGAGGCTCAAAAGGGAAGTAGTTGACAGGATTGTAAGAAAAGAGACAAGAAAGTAGCTAGATACAAACAAATGCAGCAACAGATAAAAATAGATAGCTTTTGGTTAAACTTAACATAAATGATTAGTTGCTATCTTTTGGAACTTTAAAGGTTTCAATGCCAAGAAATTGAAGTCATTGCCGCTTAGTTACCTAGATAGCATCAATTGAAGTGTTGTGTACTGCATTTTAAATTGACAGGTAAATAGTGATCACCCCTTAGCCAAGGCAATTGTTGAGTACGTGAAAAAATTAAGAGGAAGTGAGGAGAACCTTGTTTGGCCTGAAGCCTCAGACTTTGAGTCCATAACTGGCCATGGTGTGAAAGCTATCATCTGCAACAAAGAAGTGATTTTGGGAAATAAAAGCTTGATGATGGAGCAGCGCATTGCCATTCCAGTTGAAGCTGAAGAAGCATTAGCAGAAACAGAAGGGCTGGCTCAAACAGGCATACTTGTATCTATCGATAAAGAGCTGATTGGTGTTCTTTCCATTTCTGATCCATTGAAGCCAGAGGCTCCAGAAGTCATCTCCATTCTCAAATCAGTGAACATTGAGAGCATGATAGTAACAGGTGACAATTGGGGAACAGCAAATGCTATAGCCAAGCAAGTTGGAATTGAGAGGAAAAATGTTTTTGCAGAAGCCAAACCTGAACAGAAAGCTGAAAAAGTGAAGGAACTACAGGTAGGACCTTATTCAATTACTCAGCTTCCATCATTCAAACATCCATCTTCTTTTAGACTTTTAAGAATTTGTGCGCGTGCGCGCACACACACAATTATGAAAACTACGTGTTATTTGCTGTCATTAAAAGGTTTGACTAAATTAAAAGTGAAATGTTAAAGGTAAAGTTATACAACAATCTTGTTATATTATTTAATTCTCACATTATAATCTATACATTACAACTCCAGTATAACTTGTTTGCTAACCGAACGACCCCTTAATGATTTGACATGATAAATCCTGAGAAATTATGGTTTCAATATTAGAATTTTGCCCCAACATTTTCTTCATATGATTCAATGGTAGTCCACAGGATTTAGGCAAAGTTGTGGCAATGGTAGGAGATGGAGTTAATGACTCACCGGCACTTGTGGCTGCTGATGTAGGAATAGCAATTGGTGCAGGCACAGATATAGCAATCGAGGCAGCTGACATTGTTCTTATGAAGAACAACTTGAAAGATGTAATAACTGCAATCGATCTTTCTAAGAAAACCTTCCGAAGAATCCATCTCAACTACTTCTGGGCTTTGGGATATAATCTCCTCGGCATCCCAATTGCTGCTGGTGTTCTGTTTCCATCTACTCATTTTCGCTTACCACCATGGATAGCTGGGGCTGCAATGGCTGCCTCTTCAGTGAGTGTTGTTTGCAGCTCTCTTCTGCTGAAAAACTACAAGAAACCTAAGAAGCTGAATACTCATGATTTACAAGGAATCACTGTTGAGTAAGTCTTGGCTGCTAACTTAGTAGCTAACTTAACTATCTAAATTTTTGTCCACTGGAACAAAAGATACAGCCAGTGGATTACTTACTCTTAAATCATGCTCTTCATGTACTACATGAGTAAAATCAACATGAAAACAGACAGGGAGACGTAAGAATTAAACGTTCACTTTAAGCAAATAAGTACACTTTATTTTGTAACATTTCAAGCAAATAAAAGAAACCTTGAGACAACTGGTTAGGCTCTTTTTAGAAGAAGGCCCAAACTCATACATTGGATGCTGTAAAGTAGCAACAAATTTTACTGACAAGAGTCAGGTCTCTCAGCGCTATGTTCTGGACTCAATCTCATGTTAATGATCCTTCACAGTCTTAAAAGTGAAGGGTGATGTTTAAACGAGGAAAGGCTTTTGTTGGGCACCCTAGGAGACAGAAATGAGGAAACGCGTGGTAATCAATGAAATCATGTTATGATGCTTCTCACAGAAATGACGTTTCAGCCAAGTTTTTCGTGTTAATTGGTGTTCTTCAAGTAATACATTAGCAAGTACCTGAAGTAATAGGAAATAAGGAAATGCACCGTAGAGACGCTAGAAATAGTTCACCTTGCAAGTGACATTCATAGATAATATTCAAAACTTATATATCCAATACAGTGAAGAAATAACAGATGTATAAGGGATTCTCGACTTGTCTGGTTACATATTTTGTGGTCTAGGTTTATCAATTGAACACTTATTTTATAAGTACATATATGTATAACATAATGGATAAGGAAAGCTAGGATCAGAATTGTCCGCGCTGTAACAGCTTTCACATGCACACTGTTGATCCTGTAATCTGCCATGGTGCACGGTGACACTAAGAGCACAATGCAGCACCTGGATCCTAGTTGCTTTCTCACATCTTCGAATGCAAGTCATGTTTTCTGCTCGATTGAGGAATGCTGCTTCCTACAGCAAATCTTTGCTTATGGAATGACTCTTTAGCTTTGAAGAGGATCATATGTACCTCTTGGAAATGAGGTTCCATGGCATTCTTTGTGTCATCAATCCACTTCAAAACTCTCTTGAATGGGCCTATTATCCGCTCACGATCCTTCTCATCCAAAACCTAAATTTATCAGAAAAGAAGTTTTTACAAGACCTCAGAAACAAGTATATCTCTCTAAGTCAAATCAAGTGGATAGATTTCTATCCTAAGAACCACAACCGAGAGAAATCGTCATATCGTCATCAGGCTATACTAGTAAAGACCATCCTGAAGCATCTATACAGGACTTCATTGTATAAAAGGATTTAACCTTTCCAAACAAAAATGATTGGCTGACTGAAACTACTCAGAGAGGAAGCAGAGAGAACAAACAGATAACCAAGGCAATGATGAGGGCGGAGGGAACAATTGGTAGTCATGACCAGTTTTATGAACCTTTAAAACAATCTAGAGAAGAGATGACGACAACAACATACCCAGTGGAATCTCACAAGTGGGGTCTGGGGAGGGTAAAATGTACGCAGACCTTACCACTACCTCATAGAGATACATAAGCTATTTCCGGAAGACCCTCGTCTCAAAAATATCAAGCCCCAAAAGCAGAAGATACTAGATATGAGAAAAAACGACTAAAGCGGAAAGCGGAAAACAAAGGATAATATATAAATACAATAGAAGTAACAAATATAAGATGGACAATAACAACACAAGATATAAAGACACGACTAATCCTACTAACCTACTATATCACAATCTAGAGAAGAGAATAAAATATATTTTTATCTCTTAAGGCTTTTAGAATAGCGACTTGAAAGGGCATCCCTCATACCACCATGTGCATAAATATTTAATTTTACTGGAATTTCATATAGGATGATGGAGAGGAGAGCAACAGTTAAAACAGTTCTGAATATCAATGACTAAACTTTCAGCAAAAACAATTAAGTCATGGTTTCGCATGTATGCACCATTTCCCTCCAGGGGCAAATGACTTGCATTTAGACAAGCTTGTTTTGAGATGATAGGTTATTGACTTTATCTACTTATAGAGCGCTCAAATAATCTCAAAGCAACAAGATTCCTCTTGATAATTTATGTTCTGGATCAAAAGATGTAAAGCAACAGAAGGAAAAGGGAAAGTCTCTGTACCTCAAGTTGCATAAGCTCACACACTAAGCTAAGATCTGCAATTGAAGGTTGGCCACTCCCAAGCAAAAATCGTCCTTTTTTCTGGAGCCAAACAGACTCGATCTTTGCAAGAGATGCCACAAGGACTTTCTCAGCTTCTGCTGCTGCTTGTGGATTCGAAGTCAACCCAAAAGCAGGAGCGAGAACAGTATTAAAGACATATCCAGCTGAAAACATAAGCTCTGCTTCAGAAAACTGTTGGAAATAGGTAAAAGAGTGGCAAATCAAGTTGTCAACAAATAGTAATCAGAGAACGTTTGAGAAAAGACTACTTATCATAGCACCAAGTGTGTAACCTAGTGGTCAATGAAGTGGGTTGAGCACCATGGGGTCTCAGGTTCATATCCTAGCAGAGACAAACACTGAGTAATTTCTTCCCATCTGTTCTACCCTTGGTGGATAGAATTACCTGGTACTTGTTGTTGGTAGGAGGTGATAAATATCCCGAGGAATTAGTCGAGGTATGCTCAAGCTGGCCCGGAGACCACAGTTATAAAAATGGGGAAATTACATATATATACAAAAAAGTAAAATGTTTACAAAAAAAGTAGCCCATGTTTTATTTACATAAAAAATAGCCCAAAATCACCGAAACTATACAATATGGTTTGTCAAAAGTTATAGAAAGTATACACTTCTATACAATGTATATTACTTATACATGGGCTATACACAAAATATACATTATGATACACAAATATACACGGACTATACATGTCTATACAACGAAGACTATTTTTTTTGTAATTTTTTAAGTTTAGTGTCTCTCAGTGTAATTTTACCTATAAAAAAACTACTTATCATAGTGGTTTTCGTCACTGTCATTGTTAAATAAAAAAAGCCACCATCATTAAGTGGCTAGACTCACAATTAGAGGTTTGAGAAGGTCAGTTGTTTCAATTATAGGAATCAACTACTAAAGATAACTAAGAAACACGCAGGCTTGCATAAGCTGTCTTGCATTAGGTTAGTAGCAAGAATCTTAGCAGTTGTCTTTTCTA
Source organism: Solanum aculeatissimum (assembly GCA_038996855.1). Classification (NCBI taxonomy): domain Eukaryota; kingdom Viridiplantae; phylum Streptophyta; class Magnoliopsida; order Solanales; family Solanaceae; genus Solanum; species Solanum aculeatissimum. The sequence continues at coordinate 10,985 of JBCEWC010001318.1, forward strand.
AAACGTATCATACAAACAAATTTCCTCAATTAATCTCATTTTGGGGTAAAATTTTAGTTTGGACATTGCCTTAACCTTAAGCATCTTTTTGCCCAAGTTCTTGCAAATCCCAGCATTCACACTGAATTAACTCAAGTAAGGTCAAGGTAAAGCAATCAAAATTCAACTGGAAACTGAAATAATCTGAATATCTGATATAAGCACCTGCACCGTGACGCAAGTTAGAGTGATGCCAATCCAACACTGATTCTACCTTTGCTCTTTTGTATAAGTCAGCTGGGTACCTTCAATGGGACAGTATAAGAAATAAGAGATAAAAGCAGAAAGCAAACTAACAAGAATAAGCATTTATACAGCCTAAGAGAGTGTCCATTAGTCTGTCATTAAGAGTGAAGAGCTACAGTGTTCATAGGCACCATAGATATACCTTTATTTTTTCTTTTTCAGATAAGTTGGTAAAGTACAGACACTCCAATTAACGACTTCTGTTCGTTCACTTTCATCTCTTCTCAAATTTTGACAGGGTTTGTTTATTATTTGGTAATGATACTTCATTTGTTGAGCTGGTATTTTCCAATTTGTAACTCCCTCTGTCCCAATCACAGCACAAAGTTTAAGAAAGAACAAAAAACTTTTGAAATTTGTGGTCTAAAACCAATCTTGGATGTTTGTGTGGCTATAAATTATTTTAGTAAGGGTTTAAACAAAAATTTAAAATTAATAAGGGGGTGTTTGGATAGGCTTTTTTGGCTTCTTTTTTTTTTTTTGTACTTTTTAAGGTTTAACTAAGATGCTTAAAAGCATTTTATGTCTTTGCCAAACACCTCCAAAAATTAAAAAGTACCTAAAAGTCAAAACACCTAAAAATAAGTCTATCCAAACACCCTATAAGTTTTCTACTATAGAAAGTGTCATTCTTTTTGGTACAAAATAAAAAAGAAAGGATGTCTCATAAATTGGGCCATAGGGAGTAATATGTTACTGGTTCTTCTGTTCTGTTGGAGTGCTCTTTGGTCTGTGGGGGTTAAAACGTGCACGCATCCAGTGTTTACACCAAACCAATGTACTTTACCATGGTTAAGTAATAAATGAGATGAAAATGCACACTAACTAACCATAGTTAGGTGATAAAAGAGTATGCAGAAGACATGTGTCATATTATTATAATTATTGTATAAATGACGGGTTTCTTAGCAAAACGAGATGGCGTTTCTTATCAAAACTCTTCTACTTTAACTACAAGTTAGAAACACAACAAACAATTAGCAATCAAATAACAGTACATGTGGGATTAAATTCACACAGATGCCAACTGCAGAATAGTTCCATTCATAATGTTCAGAGTCAGATGCAATACTGCTAAACCCAACATTTAGACATGGAACTTAGATAAATACGTGATGCCTCAAGCAGTGAGAATAGAAAAATTGAAACCATCAAGTTTAAATCCCTGATTTGGCCGGGATTGTATTCCATGTCAAGAACAAGAGCTTCAAAGAGTACTCATTTCCATGATAAAAAGCATTTGACTAAGATATGTACTGAAAATAAGTTAATGCACTTACCAATGATCTGCAATTCCTGGAAATGCACAAGCCAGATATCTAAGAATTGCATGACTGCAAGCACATATAATCAGTTAGCTGACTTTAAATGTTATCCAAGTTATAAAATACTTTACATGAAACTCAGGAAAAGATAAAATTGTTCTGTCTCCACAGACATTTTCCACAGTAGTTACTTGTGCCTGCATGGTGCACACAGCACACTATATACAAATCTTTACAAAAGTGTTCTAAACTTAAGAGAATGAGTATTTTCCAATTTTGCTTCTTGTAGTATATATGCACAGGTGATTAGGTGAACTCTTTGAAAACATGAACTACGAGAATGAAAAACTAAATAATAAGCTTTAGGATGTATGCAACATATACAACAAACAACAGGCATTGACAAAGTTGTCATACTGGAAAATGCTAAATTTTCAGTTCAAGCTGAACATTACCTTTCGGAAAGCTTAAATCTTCCATCCATCATAGCTGGTACTTTCTTCATAGGGTTAACTTCTGAAGAAAAAATGAGAAAAAACTTTGAATTATCTTCAAACCAAGAAACAAATAATATATCAAAACCATTTTCTAGCAGAAAGTGGATTTATAACCTTTAAATTCAGGAGATAACTGCTGACGCTTGGAGAGAGCTATTCGTACCTCCTCAAAGTCTATTCCATTTAACCTTTTGGAAAATAATCATTAAAAACTCCATTTTGAGCTTCAAAAGTAGAAACATAATGTCCAGATAAAACAACAATAGATAATAAAAAAAAGAAATGTATCTATTTATAATGTTGAGTCAGCACTATAAGTTAACTAAGCAGTTATGTTAGCTGTTGATTAGCTGTAAATACACACACTATCAATAAAGAGTGAAATCAATTTTTCATTCCCCAACTATGTGATTTCCTCTTTGCTTGTGTTCTGTATTTCATCTTTTCTGAATATTTACTGTTAACAGGAGTCAATCAGCCTTGTTTTGACACTTGTTGATTTAATTAATCATTTACAAATCCCCTCTAACCTACATATGAAAAACTAAATACACTACAAACATTTTAGCTTTAAAATCCCTTTTACCCTTAAATAAAATTATTTATAACAACACAAATATCTGAGGATTGGTTTAGACCACAAGTTCTAAAAAAAAAAATTTCTTAAACACCGTATCAAGTGTTACATAAAATGGGACGGAGGTAGTAGATAAAACATATGAAATTTTTATCCAGAGCAATCTCCTCGACTCTTTAGCGATTACACTGGGAATGCTATTGTGTTCATAATCTCAGAGTAAACAAGAAAAGCTTATCATCAGTTAAATTTTTTGAAAATCAGTCAGTAAAAAACCTGCTTTTTTGAGCTTTGATCAGAAACACACACAATCAACAGTACTCAAAAGAAATCAAAAAACAATAAAAATTAAAACTATCCTTTCCCATTTAACCTTTTAGGAAAGAAAAAAAATACTACTACTAAACCTAGTACTAATTAAAAATCTATTTTGAGATTCAAAACTATAATAGAATTAAAAATTAATCAACTTTCTGGAAAATTAATCATCAAATCGAGCTTTTAAAAATCTAGAAAAATGAGAAAGAAAAAGCTTACTTGCAGAAAATGATAACTGCACGAGAAGGTTGGGACATACGATCTACGTATAACTTCAGCGTCATTTTTACCCTCACCGGAAAATAACTCCGACACCGCCGGCGACTGAGCTGAATATGAGATTTTTCAGATTTGAGAACGAAATTACCGCCGCTAAATTTAGTTAGCGAAGGTTGGGCCCATCTGAACGGGTCAGATAAGGTTGCCGCCCAATATTGACTGTAACCAATAATAATATGTTAAATATATATCTAAAATATATATATATAAAATATAATTTTATTTAATTCAAACCATTAAATTATAATATCTTGAATAATGCCAGGTCCAATTTTTAAATAAATTTTTTTGATAAGTTTAATAGATGATCTATATATTTATTTTGATTGGTAGCTCTTTTTGTAGCTAACCATTTTTTTGCTTTGATAATTGTGATGTTCGCGTAATCTTGTACTCAGCTCAATACCATGAGATTATATTACCTTCTACCAATACATGTATCGAGTAAATTTGTCTACTAAAACTTGAATAAATGGGGCCTGAGCTCTCATAATTCCACTTTATTGATCACTAAAATGCTCGTGGATTATGATATTAATACTAGCAAAACAACTCCACTACCCAAGTACCTTAACGAAGATTAAGGAACACTTTGGTTTGTCTGATTACATATTGTGTGCACTAGGATTAGCATACTGTGCACTTATTTTATGAATACAACAACAACAACACCATACCTATACCTAATGTGATGTCTTAAGAGGGTAGAATGCACGTAGATTTTACCCCCACCTTGAGAGAGGTTGTTTCTGATAGACTCTCCACTCAAGAAAAAGGTTTTCAAACAAGTTTGAAAAGTACAAGAGTGAAGAAGCAATCATAGTAGGAAAGCTCGGACCAGAACTCTCTTCATGGTCAGCTACGAATTAGACAGTGTACAAGAAACAACCATCCGCGATGCTGTGAGCATGATGCAGCGTCTGATTTCCGAACTGCTTTGTCACATCTTTGAATGCAGGACATTTCTTTGCTTGTGCAAATTCTCTTTAATTTCGTAGAGGGTTGAGTGTACTTCTTCGAAATGAGGTGCCATGGCATTCTTCGTGTCATCAAGCCACTTCTGAACTCTCTTGAATGGGCCTAATACCTGCTCGCGATCCTTCTCATCCAGAACCTAAATTCAGCAGAAAAGAAAAGGTTTTCTACAGGACCTCAGAATCAAGTGCATTCAGTTGATAAGACTTCTATCCTAAGATAGAACCACAACAGAGAGAAATCACCATTTCATCATCAGCTATACTAGTAATGACTAGACACAAGCAAATGACCGGCTGACTGAAACTACATATACAGGATGATTACCTCAAGTTGCATTATCTCGCATGCTAAGCTAAGATCTGCAATTGAAGGTTGGTTACTCCCAAGCAAAAACCGTCCTTTTTTCTGGAGCCAAACAGACTCGATCATTGCAAGAGATGCTATAAGGTTCTTCTCAGTTCTTGCTGCTGCTTTTGTATTTAAAGGCAACCCAACAATAGGAGCAAGAACAGAATAAAAGACATATGAACCTGAATACAGAAGCGATTCTTGAGGGAAGTGTTGGAAATAGTTAAAAGGAGACGCATATCAACAAGTAGCAATCATACAATGCTGTGGAAAAAATTATTTTTATCAGTGTTATTAGTTACCTTCATTGTTGGAAAAAATGTCACCAACTTACAACTAGAGTTCTTTTTTTTTTTGATAACCCAGAAATCCGTCTATGGCCCACCCTTTGGACCAACCACAGCCTTACAACTAGAGTTTTGGCAAAGGTGAATTGTTTCAATTACAAGAAATAGCTACTAAAGAGTACAGATAGTAAGAAACTCACAGACTTGCAGCAAAGAGTCTTGATTAGGTTGTAGCCAGAATCTTAACAAAGAGTGTTATAACATGTCTGTTGCTCTTCTTTCAAAGTGATCATACAAACAAATTTCCCTGTATAATCTCATTTTAGGATAGAAATTTAACTCAGATGCTAACTTAACCTTTTTTTGTTGTCCAAGTTATCCAAAGATTCATCATTAAGTTAACTCGAGCAAGATATCAAATTCCAACTGGAAACTAAAGTAATCACAATCTCTGATATAAGCACCTGGACCGCGAGGGAAGGTAGTACGATGCCAATCCAACAGAGATTCGATCTTTGCTCTTTTGTATAAGTCAGCTGGATACCTTTAATAGGACGGTGTAAGAAACAAGAGATATAAGTGCAGAAAAGATCGACTCATTATGCCTATTGTCGTGTACTCATTGTCAAGCACAAGAGCTTTAAAGAGAACTCATTGTCATTTCCATGAATAAAAAAGAACATTCAATTCAGGTGTATACTGAAAAATCCGAAGTTGCTGAACTTACCAATGATCTGCGATTCGTGGAAATGCACAAGCCAGGTATCTAAGAATCGCATGACTGCACAAAAGTTGGTTAACTAAAATTTTACATGTTATCCAAGTCATAAATTGCTCTATCTGAAACTCAGCAAAAGATCAAAAGAAAAAAATTCAGCCTTATAACAGCGCAAAAAAATTATGGAAAAGGGTTAAATTTACCCCTGAACTATCCGAAATGAACAAATTCTCCCTCCCGTTAATAGCTATGGTCAAATATGCCCTCGCTGTTATTAAAATAGCTAAATTTGCTCTTATTCTCAAACAACAGAAGCTTAGTATCCAGTGATACCACATGCCCCATAATTAAGGATTAACTTTTTTAAACAAAGGGAAAATTTGACCCTTTTCCTTAATGTTGAGTTTCTATGTAATAGTTCGTTCCAGCTTTCCCTCCTCCACTACCTCTACCACCGATCACCTTCTCTTCTTCCTTGTCTCTCCCCACCACCATTGTCATCATCTTCTCTTCCCTTTTTCTTTCTCTTTCCCTCTCTCCACCACCTCACCACCAGGAAGGAATGCGCTAAATGACTTGAACATGCAACATAGAATACTTTTTTAATGCAGACGTATAGCGACATAGGAGTCAAAGGAGGAAGAAAACTGTGTTTGGCAGTAGAGGCCGAGGCAGGACTACAACAATACACATAAGCTTTATTAACATTCTAAACTTAACAGTGTGAGAAATGTCTAATTGTTCCTTACGCGAACATGTAAAACTATGAACATTGCGAAATATACAGTGGAAAAAGACCTTGACAACATTTGCGAGATATAACAGTATGAGTATTTTCTAAATAATCTTAGGATGTATGCAACATATACGCGAAAAAAGACTTTGACAAAGTTGCAATATAGGAAAATACTAAAGTTTCACTTAAAGCTAAACATTACCTTTCGGAAAGCTTAAATCTTCTATCCATCATAGCTGGTATTTGCTGGATGGGGTTAATTTCTGAAGATGAATTCAGAGGAAACTATTGAAATTATCTTGAAAATTAAGAAACAAACAACAAATCAACCCCTTTCTTCATGTAAAAAGTATAGTTTATTAACAAAAACACAAACCTCGAAATTCAGCAGACAATTGCTGGCGTTTGGAGAGATCAATGAAAACCTCCTCAAAGTCTATCTCATTCAACCTTTTGGGAAAATAATCATAACCATTAGAAACTCCATTTTGAGCTTCAAAACTACAAACAGCATGCTTTCTCACCACTTAACTATTTGGAAAATTAGTCATTTAATTAATACTCCATTTTGAGATTTGAAATTAGAACAGAATTATGAATATTCAAAGAAACCAAAAAAATTAATCTTTTCATCCCATTAACCTTCTGGACAAATACTACTCCATGTCACCATCCTCATTGTATTAAAATGTTGGAACTAAGAGTGAGTTTAGCATGGAAGAACACAAAATCTTTTCCAATTTTCTTGTGTTTTGGAGAACATTTTCTCTATGAAAATAAGCTCCTCTTAAAAATTAGAAAAATAACTTCTCTAACAAAAATCGAAAAACAAGACCCATAAATAACATTTTAAGTTCATTATCTCCTCCCCATCCACCCAATCAGTGGTGGAGCCACTCTTTGGCTAGGGGTTCGAACCCCCTTGGAAGAAAAATTATATTATTTATATATAGTCAAAATTAATTCTTTTTATATATAGTTGATGCAGACCACCCTTTAACTAGTTCGTAAACTTATTTTTTCAGATTTTCAACCTGATTAATTGAAATCCTAACTCCACCACAGCACCCAATATCCCCAATCCCCAACCCCACTCCCTACCCATCCCACCCACATAGTATTTCGCCAGATTACATATAAATGCTCACAAGAAAATTAGTAAGAACCTCATTTATTTTCCAACAAAACATTTTTGGGACATTACGATCAAAGGGTAATTCCAATAAAACAGGAAAAAAATGCTTACTTGCAGAAGATGATGACTTCCCGACAAGATTGGGACATACGATCTACGAATAATTTCATTGTCATCTCTTTCGCTTTCTAAATTTCAGTTTTTCGAAATCTTTCTAATTTTTTAGATTGTATACTGTTGCAGTCAACTGGCCAGGGTGGGGTTGGTCACCTTTTTGTCCACTTTTAAATTTTAATTAAAAAAATTGGACTTACTTTTTTCTTTATTTTATGAATTTAAATTTCATTATTTTTGTGAAGGTTGAATTGTAATAATGAGATGAGAAAAGACTCGAATATGTCATAAAAATTGGAAAAGAAAATTATTGGTCATTTATATCATTGTGGTTTGAGAAAAGACTTATTTATGACTATAAATATATAAACAACAAAATGAAAAAAGAAACATTTATCCCTGATGCTTGCAAACATAATGCAGCGTCTGGTTTCCCAACAGCTTCGTCACATCTTCGCGTGCAAGACAGGTTTTCTGTCCGATTGAGTACTTCCTGCAGCATTTCTTTGCTTTTGCAAATTCTCTTTAATTTTGTAGAGGGTTGAGTGTACTTCTTCGAAATGAGGTGCCATGGCGTTCTTCGTATCATCAAGCCACTTCAGAACTCTCTTGAATGGGCCTAATATCCGCTCACGGTCCTTCTCATCCAGAACCTACATTCAGCAGGAAAAATGGTTTTCTATAAGACCTCAGAATCAAGTGCATTCAGTTGGACTTCTATCCTGAGATAGAACCACAAACCAGAAATACCATCTATAAGGCACTTAAGTACATAAAAAGATTTAGCTTTTTCAAATACAAAGACAGGTTTACTGATAGCTAAGTTGGTTGGACTTTTCACTTTTTGTACTGCACGATGTGCGCGTGGATCTGGAATTCATATCGGATCCAGTCAATTAATTTTGAGTATTTGACCAAAATTGATGGAGAAATTCAGGATAGATAAAACCAAAATCTAAAGTGAAATTGATGAAAATGGAACACCTTACAGCAACATACTCAGTGTAATCTCACAAGTGGGGTCTATGGAGGGTAGAGTGTACGCAGACCTTACCCTTATCTTGATTCTTGGAGGTAAAGAGGTTGTTTCCGATAACCCACGGCTCAAAGATAAACATATCAAAGCAGATCGAAAAATAAGTAATGGAACTGAAGAAAGCATGACAAAATGCTATAGAAAACATGACAAAGCATTCTGGGGAAAAAAAGGAATAGTAACTATACAAAAAATAGGTGTGATGATCAAAGTAAAAGAGACAATAGATTATAATATAAATCAAAGGAGAAGAAACTACAGGAGAAATACTACAACTACCAATATGAGATGATAAGCAAGACAACACTCTATTATCTACTAACCTTCCCTAATCCATGTCCACCACCTCTTATCTTTGGTCATATCTTCGATAAGTTGTAACTGTGTCATATCTTGTCTAATCACCTTTCTCCAATACTTCTTCCGCCTACCTCTACTTCTCCTAAACCATCCATAGACAACTTATCACATCTCCAAGCCTCTATCTTAACGTTAACTCCCAGGTTTCGTCAATCAAAACAATGTTATTCGCAAAAATAATATACACCATAGAACCTCCTCTCTCACCTTGGCTAGTTTGTACAACTTCTTATCCCGACCTTTCCCCTCTAATTCTACATACAAACGTTCAGAAAATGTCCTTTTTGCCATCATAACTACTAACTTTATCTCCTTCCTCGTCATCTTATACCTTTTCTTATATGACCTCTTTTCGTTCTCGTCCTTACTATCCACCAACTTCGCATTTCACCACTTTTTTTGCCTCCACCTTCCTTTGGACTTCTTCATTCCACCATTAGTCCCCTCGATGTTCACCCTATTTACCTCTCAATATCCCAAACATCTCTCTAGCCACTTCCCTAATGCAACTAGTAATCCCGTCCCATATACTGTTCACATCCCTAATATTCCTTAAGCCTCTAGCTATCAACTCCTCCCTCATTTTCTCCTCCATCTCCTGGGCACTAGCTATAGTCAAGCTACCCCATTTGATCCTTAGTCGGTTAGCTACAACTTCTGCTTCCTTTTTCTCTTGATCTCCAAATTGATCATCAAGAGCTTATGAGTCGTAAGATTCTCACTCAAAAAGACCTTTATCATCCTTCCTAATGAGTAAATAGTTTCTCCGCGTCTTAGCCACCATACAACAAAATGTTACCAAGTGCTCCTCTCTCTTCGGGAAACTAGAATTGGCTTCCACCAACCCAAAAGCTCTTGCGAAATCCAAAAGCAAGACCCATCTTTCATTCTTGTCCTCGAAACCAAAACTTCCATGAACATCATCATAGCCCCTCAAAGTTGACCCAATGTATCCATTGAAATCTCCCCCTACGATTAACTTCTCGCGGACCTGTAGCCGTACTTGAATCTATACCCCCGAATCGTACAATTCAGATCATGAAGGATCCAGCCTCTAGATACGCACCGTATCGTACACCCGCCAAGTCCGATCAACTTAGGCTGAAAGTACACATACAGGATGATTACCTCATAGTGTTTTGAAAATAGGGAATTTTAAGGGTAATCGTCCTTTTACGATGTTGATGTCAATGGCTACATTTTGAAAAAAAAAACACAAGTAGGTCCTAGTTTTGCATATATGCATCGTTCCACGCCACCCGGAGAAAAAAGACATGCAATAAGACAAGCTTGTTCCAAATAATGTCCTAAGCAACAGATTCCTCTTGATACTTTATGCTTGAAGCAAAAGATTGTAAAACAATCGTAGAAAAAAGAAGGAAGGGAAAAATCTCTTTACCTCAAGTACCTCAATCTCACAAGCTAAGCTAAGATCTGCAATTGAAGGTTGGTCACTCCCAAGCAAAAACTGTCCTTTTTCCTGGAGCCAAACAGACTCGATCGTTGCAAGAGATGCTATAAGGATCTTCTCAGTTCTTGCTGCTGCTTTTGTATTCAAAGACAACCCAATAGTAGGAGCTAGAACAGAATAAAAGACATATGAACCTGAAAACAGAAGCGGCTATTAAGAAAAGTGCTGGGAATAGCTAAAAGGAGAGCACATCAACAAGTAGTAATCACAGTGCTGCGGAAAAACCACTTATATCATAGCGTTGTTAGTCACCGTCATTGTTGGGGAAAAAAAGCCACCATCATAATCGACTAGACTTACAAATAGAATTTTGACAAAGGTCAATTGTTTCAGTTACAAAAAAGAGCTACTAAATAAAGTAAGAAACTCGCAGACTTGCAAAGAGTATTATAACATTCCTCTTGCTCTTCTTTCAAAATGATCATACATCAAATTTCCCCACTTAATCTCATTTTTGAATAAAATTTAATTCAGATGCTGAATTAGCCTTAAGAATTTTGTTGTCCATGTTCTCCCAAAATCCAAGATTCACCATTAAACTAACCCAAGTAAGGTCAAGTCAGAGTAATCATATTCCAATTGGACACCAAAATAATCAGTCTAATATAAGCACCTGGACCACGAGGGAAGTTAGAGCGATGCCAGTTCAGCACAGATTCGACCTTTGCTCTTTTGTATAAGTCAGCTGGATACCTTCAATAGAACAGTACAAAAAAATGAGTTAACAGCAGAGAAAAACATCCAGAACCAGAATAAGTATACAACCTAAGAGAGTTTACTACATAATGATTCACGATATTGCTCGTGGGAGCCACAGATACTTCTTTTTGGGATAAGTAGGTGCAGTATATAGATTCCAAGGACCAATTTCTTTCCATTCACTGTCATTTCTTCTCAAATTCCAATAGGGCTTATTTGTTATTTATTGCTGATACTTCATTTGTTGAGCTGGTATCTCCCCAGTCGCTAATCTGTTCCCCGTTCCTATTCTACTCGATTTAGTCATCTTTCTTTTAGGTTGGTGGATGGAGTGATTCCTTCTTTGGTTATTATATTCCCAAGTTCAGTTGCACACACTCTTCTCTGAGATCTACATTTGTACAGTTGTTTAAGCTTTCATAATAGGTTTCTTCCATATTAATTTAGATGATCTCCACATTGCTGCACTTACCAATGATCTGCAATTCCTGGAAATGCACAAGCCAGATATCTAACAATTGCATGACTGCAACCAAATAAAATTGGTTAGATGGCTTTTAAATTTTATCCAAGTCATAAATTATTTTATCTTAAACTCAGTAAAAGGTCAAAAGTAAGTACAATCTTACATCACCAGAAAAAAAATTATTAAGCCATTGTCAACAGTAGTTATGTGTGCCCACGCGGGGCTAGCACACACAACATATAAACTTTATCAATATTCTAAACTTAATGGTATGAGAATTTTCTAATTTTGCTTTTTGTAGTACATATGCATAGGCAAACACATCAAACCACGAACTTCTATGAGGATACATGACTTATGACTAGCTATGAAGATTAGAATTTATGCAACATATACAGCTAAAAAAGGACATTTGACAAAGTTGCATTATAGGAAAAGTAAAAATTTCTCGGCGCAAGCTGAAATTTACCTTTCGGAAAGCTTGAATTTTCCATCCATTATAGCTGGTACTTGCTTCATAGGATTGACTTCTGAAGATGAATTCACAGGAAACTCATGAAATTATATTGAAATTAAAAAACAAATAATAAATCGACCCCTTTTTCCTGGGGAATATAGAGCTTATAAAAAGACAAACCTTTGAATTCAGGACTCAACTGCTGCCTTTTGGAGAGATCTACGTGAACCTCCTCAAAGTCTATACCATTTAACCTTTTGGAAAATTATCATTTAAATCTCCACTTTGAGCTTCAAAACTAGAAACAGAATCAAGGATATCCAGAAGAACAAGAAAACTTTCTTCCCATTCAACTTACTAATAAAGTTGAGCATTAACAACCCCGTTATAAGTTTGGAATTCAAATAAAAAAAGGGAACTTTCTCACCACTTAACTATATGGAAAACGAATTATTGGAAATAAAGCCAATAAAGCAGAAATGGCCTCCATTTGTTTTTTGGTCCAAAAATGTCCCAGAACTATTAGAAGTTCAACAAATATTTCTCGCCGTTAGCAAACTTGTCCAATTATGCCCTATCACGTTGACAGACTTCCAGGCCCGATGTATCCCTTCTTAAAACTTGTTTCGTTGCAAAGATGGACTCCACCTTGGAGAAAATAGTGCCCAACTTATTTCTTATGTATTGTGTTTTCTCTTTCATGGGATGTATGTACCTTTATTGTCTTTGAGCTTTCTTCTCCATGGAAAGTTAGAGAATATATATGAATGACATAACTGTTACTCTCAATAAAGTAAGGTAAAAATTCATTAAATAACCAGATTCAAATTTCAAGAAGAAAAAAGGGGATTTACATCTATCTAGGTGTTTGGACGATAGCAACATTTAACGTAATAGAATGTAGCAGGTAATCATGAAATAGCTAAGTTGTGCACAACAGCTAGAAGATATGCATATCGCAGAAGGGATGGAACACATTAATTCACAAATTCACAGAAGTTATTCGATATATGTTAGCTATAATGCAAGGATTCATATATAAGAAATAAGTGGGAAACCATTTTTTCCCAGGGAAGAGTCTATGTCAACAAAGAAACAAGTTAAAAGAGGATACATCCAACTTGAAAGTCCATTAACATGATAGGCGCATAATTGGATCAGTTTGCTAACATCAAGGCATATTGGTTCAATTTCTAATAGTTCTAATGCATTTTTGGACCAAAAACCAAGTGGATGACATTTTTCTTCTATTTCCAATGGTTTAGGGGAATTTTTTAGCCCTTTTCCATTTGGATAATTAGTCATTATAAAGTCCATTTTAGCTTTGTAATTAGAACAAAATTAAGAGAATTAAATAAAAAGCAGCCAGTACACAAAGCATCCCACATTCATACAAGATCCAAGGGTGTGGTGTAGTGAGGGTACCTAATGCAAGCATTAGTGTCCATTTCCATGACTCGAACACACGACTTATAGTTACCATTTAAGAAACAAAAAAGAAAAAGTTCCTGTCCCATTAAACTTCTGGAAAAATACCCAAAATACTAAAAGTATGTTTGGATAGGCATATAGCTTATGGCTTATAAGTCAAACGTAATACGTTAGAATTCCTAAGAGAATTTATGACTTTTAGCCTATTTTTTGTTGTTTTAGGTTAAAAACAAGTGCTAATTTTACCCAAATACTATAAAAGTGCTTAAAAAATATTTTGACACGACTCTAAAAATATGCCAATAGGTGTTTGAATTGGGTTATTTTTAGTGACTTGCACTTTCTTAAACTGAAAAAATATTTTAACAAAAAGTCAAAAGCTAAAAGTTGAAATTCTCTAACTTATGGTTTTTGACTTTAACAAGGCTTCCGCCAGCAACAATGACCTCTAAGCAGATATTTAACTATCCAAAAATATAATGAATACACACATTTATCCTACCTGATAATTTTGTGTCGTATATATATTATGTCACGTGAGACATGAATGTCTATTTATTTAATTTTATATGAGTTTAAGTGCTGGGAGGATATAAATGTCAAGTTTAAAAAAAATGGATTCAAACACCCCCTGCAACTCTAATGTGATTATTTATTTATTTTTACCCCTCCCATTGAGCTCCCTCACCTTTTTGCTTTTTCACTTTGAATGATTACCATCGGAGCAATTCGTTCGAAAATATAAATTGTTGAAGAAGAAATACTTACTTGCAGAAGATGATCACTTCACGACACGGATGAGAATAACGATCTACGTATAATCTCAGCGTCATCTCTATTCTCAATAATAATCTGCCAATGCTTCAACTTTCCAATTTTTGAGAATGAATTCAGTGAACCCAATTGGGGAGGCATAATATAATCGGTGCGGGTCAAATTAGGCTGCGGCCCATTTCCATTCTAAATTTATGACAATTTTTTGTTCGGATTTTCCTTGCAGGGATTCATGTTTACTTTTTGCTTTTTTTTTTATCGCATATAGAGGAAAAAATGGTACTCCCTCCGTTTCAATTTAATTGTCAGATTATTAAAATATAATTATCTCAAATTAGTTATCAATTTAAAGAATTAAGAAATAATTAACTTCTTTTTTCTAATTTTATCCTTAGTAATTACTATTCTTAAATGTGAAAACTCTATTTGTCATGTACAATTTTCAAAAAGTACAATATTTATTAGGATTATTTTAGTTAGATTACATACCTTAATAATTTTTTCTTAAAGGATATATTAATATTTACCTTAACAACTAAATTAGGACGGAGGGAGAGTAGTTAATATGAGATAGTGAAGTATATGAGTGGGTCTATTTTTTTTTATATATTTGTTAACCAAAATGTATACATTATGCCCTCTTGGCATACAAATATATAGATTTATATTGTAGTCTTTTTGGTTGTTATGTTGATAGGAGTGGCTCGTGTGGTGGATAAGATGATGAAAAAATAAATTGAGATGATTTAGATATGTAAAAATGAGATGCAAAAATGTTTCAATTAAAAGTTGTCAGAAATTGGATATAGTAGGCACAGAGTAAGATAAAGATAGATCCAAAAAGTATTGAAAATAAATGATTAAATAATTCAATCGTGCAACTCCAAATAAATGAGGGATAATTTTTCAAATGTTATGTATTAAAATACAGGGTAAATAATTATGGGTATTGTCTAGCTTTTTAAGGGATTTAGTCGTATTCTTATAGTATCTTGCTTTTAATTTTATTGTCATTTTTATTTATTATGGTTAAGTTATCACACTATTATGTGATTATTAATATTCTTTAATTAATTGCTTGATTTACTTCACTGTCGTTTTCGACTTTTCATACCTACTTTGATTATTGTATTTGAACAGAGAATTCTTTAAAATAACCTTCATACTTCACAAGGTAAAAAGATAATCGGTATATATTTTATCCTTCTCACTCCATATTAATAAATTTTCAATGGATATATTTTGATTTTTTTTCCAACCACTTATTTACTAGGAAAATTTACTTAAAACAATCATATTTTTTTAAAAAAACTTATCAATTATAGCTAAACAATTTTAATATATCTATTTCATATATAATTTACTTTTAATTTAAAACACAGATTTTTGTTTTATCAAAATAAGTCTAATACATTTTAAGTAAATGCAAAATTATTTCTATGCACAGTGTAATACATCTATATTATTTGTATAATTTATTTTCAAAACAAGTATAATATATTTTAATACATATATATTTTATATATAACTTACTTTTAATACGTAAGGTAATTAATATACATGATAAATATTTTTTAAATACGATATATTTAGATAATAAATAAAATCTTTCAATTTTATCCCAAGAATTGAGCCCATTAAAGGTTGGTTGTTGGTTGAGCCCAAGTTTTCGGATCAGAAAGGCTATTTAGGAAAAGCCATTAAAGCACTTTTTGGTTTTCCCTCTTGTTTATCCCGCCCTTTGAAAGACTACAATTGATCGGCGCCGGACTCCGATCACCATCGCCGGACTATGCCGGAGCAAGTAAACAAAGAATACTAGTTGAGTTTTAAAAGAATTAAGCTGAATTCATCGAAAACCTTTCGTTTTCCCTTTAGTAATTCTACTTTTTGTACTTTCTCCACATACTGTTCTTCATTTTTTTTTTCAATTTCTGTTTTTTGCTACAGTTTATCTCTGTTACAGATCGCAATCAAGTGAGCTAAGCACTCGGCGTTTCAACTTCCGGTTGTAAATTTCTTAAAGCGTTGCTCAATTAGGTAAAATTTCTGCTCTGTGTCTTACTCTCTTGTGCTTCACTTTTTTAGATTTTCAATTTCGGAGCTTTTTTTAATCTCGTGTAATTTCCATGTTTAATTATGCAATTCTGATAACTGTTCTTCTAAGATTAGGCAATAAATCGTTTTTAGTGAAATGTTATCTGTTTGGAAATTGTTATTGTTAACCAAGACCCATTTGGAGCTAATAAGAATTAAGATATGATTTTTACCCTATTTATGTATCTCTCTTAGATCTCATTGAACTGTGCTAAGTGTTGATTTGGTTTCCATATATGTGTTGGTGGGGGTAGAAGGTACCCGGTGGAATTCGTTGGCCCAAACATCAGGGTTATCAAGAAAAAGAAAGTGATGTAATTTTGTTTCAAACTTGTATAGTGTAGATGTATATGTGCGATTTGGAGAACAACTTGTTTCTGTTAAATGACAAATTATTTTAATGTCAAAATGACTGGTTCAACTAGAGCACAATGAATATAGAGGATTTGTATAGCCTATCCCACTAGTTTAATATTGAGTCCAGCTGATTATTGATTGGTTGATACTCTTTCCTTTTTTATGATTTTGGGGGAGGGGGTTATGAGCTCTCTCTTCTTGCTACCTCCTTTCTAAATTTAAGAAAAAGAAGTAAAAGGTTCTGGCAAGATGGGCTTAGACTGAATTCTGATGTAGTTAAAATTAAAACTAAAGAAATGAGTGAGTGTGTGACTGTTGTATGTGTAGGCCTGTGGGGCGCGCGTGTGTGAATGAGTGAGAGAGAGAGACATAAACTTAAAAATTACTGAAGTATTTCGACGCAACAGACAAATTAAAGAAACAAACAACACTACCACATGCTTACATATGCAGCTTATCGAGCACATGATCCTGGATCGGAGGTTATGAAGGTCAAGGATTAGGGCAGAAGATTAGTAGGTAATCAAGTGTCATCTAGTTTTCCTTGTAATATTATTAGTACGCTCCTATTATTTTGTCCTTCAATTTTATTATTATTAAAAATAAATCGGAGAGCAAGCTCAGATAAAAATTGTATAAAATATTTTTACTTCTTTTGTGTGGTAGCGGCTGCGGGTTTTCCTTGTCATTGAAATTTTTTTTTTTATAAAAATTTCCAAATACTAGAGTGTGGCCCAAATTTTAGTTTTTTCTAGAACTTGGGAACTTGGGATGTTTGCCAAATAATGACAAGTTATATGGCCAAATACTAGTTCCCATGTTTTTTTAAAAGTTTTTCCCAAATATATTTGTGACCAAACGGCTAGTTCTTTCTACAACTTGGGAACTTGGGGTGTCCAAATATATTTGCTAAATAATGGCAAATTATATGGTCAAACACTATTTCCCAATTTTTGTCCCATATTTATTTGTGGCCAAATGGCACTAATACATCTTCCTAAAAAATTCAGCTATAAATGTGTTGTTCTACAGTTCGTGCTCTTCTCATCCCAAAGAAAAATCGCAGTTTTGTAAGGTGATTTTCTTTGATTCTAAGCTCAACCCATTTCAATTCTGTGCCTAATCATTCTATTTCTTTCTCAAAGGCGATCCAAACAGTTTTTCCAAATTCTTTATCTCCCTCTTTTGTTACCTCTAAGGGTTTTGAGTTGTGGGGTTAAAGATCAGCTCATACCATGGCCAGTGAATCCAGCAATCCTTGATCTGTTTATGATTTCACTGTGAAGGTTAGAACTTTTGCTTATTTGATTTGGGTTTTTTCTTTTTCCTTTTTTCTAATTGTTCAATTTTGCCTATTTTGGATAATTGGTTTACAAAGAATCTTGTTTTTGTTTGATTTGTTAGTCTTTGAATTAGGAAATTGAGTAATGTTGCGTGCTTTTTCCGAATTTTTGGGTTAGTGGGTGATTGAATTTTTCTTTTTTATGGAATATGAATCACCAACATAAGCAAAGAATGTGAATAGATAATTCATTTTTGTTTTCTTTTTTGTAAAGATTGCTCATTTTTCTGTTTTCATTGTGCTTTTGTTTAGTTTCTTGGTTATGGATTTGAATTGTAGAAACAATCTCTTGCTACAGTGCATGATATGACTGACTGCCTACAATAGACTTGTGTCTGCCCTTCCTGAGCCAGACCCACAGATAGACAGAGCTTAGTGCACCGGGCTAATTTTTTTTAAAAAATCAATTAGGGATTTGGGACTTTGAGTTCTGAGGTATCGTTTTTGAGTGATTAGACTTTGCCGCTTCTCTTTTTTGGGTATAAATTTGAACAGTGGCGGATCCAGGATTTAAATGTAGTGGGTGCTTTATTTTTGTTTACATTACATTGTTATCGTTCATTTAGTATAAGTGCAAAAACTAATTAAACACAATCATAAAAAAAGTTAATGAGAAAGTTATGTTTAATATTAATATTAATGTACTTGACGATTTTTTTTTAAAATTAAAAAGAGTAATTATAACATTGTTTATACTTGCGAATATCGTATGCTTTACACAATAAATTAAATATTTTTATAAATATATAAAAATTATACTTGTTAGGTACTTTGGATGAGAAAATTTGTGATTTCATGGAGAGAAGGTGGAGCATATATATCAAAAAATTAGAACATGTAAGCAACAATTTGTTCATATTTTGTAATTAAAATACATAACAATAATTATTGGTAATTCTAAACTTGTAGTTGCTAATAAAAGAAACACTTGTTGGGGATCGATCCCACAACTTCATGATTACAAAGCTTTAGCACCCACTTAAAAGCCAATAAACTGCATCTAACAATTATGCATTGGGTGCTTACTCATTAATTATATAAATTTCCTAGTACTTTTTATATACCTATATACGTTTTACGTCGGGGTCAATGAGTGCTCGAGCACCCACAAAAGTACACGTGAGTCCGCCCCTGAATTTGAATTAACAAGATAAGCTAACAATGTAAAATATCAAATCATTTTTATTCACTTATGCTTTGGGTGTTTAGATAGATGACCCTGTTGTGTAGATAGCTGAGATAACTTGTTTGATCAATGTGGTTGAACCACACAAGCATCTTGTAATGTAGACACTTCCCAACCATCTAAGTGCTATTAATGCAATTGATTTGACTTATCAGAAAGAAGAAAAAAAGATAAGCAGAGGGGTAAAATAGGTTTGATAAATTAAGATAAGTATGGATTTGACCTCACCTAGGGTGAGCTAAGTTCAAAGAGTCTACAATTACTTGTATCTTTCTATTGGTGCAATAAAGAATCCTTTTTTTATGTTTCACAGGTTAGGTAAATATGGAACCTATGACTTCAGAGATGGATCCGGTTCAGATTAACGGTGCACCTAGGAGACCTCATATTCTGCTTGCGGCAAGTGGAAGTGTGGCTGCTATTAAGTTTGCCAATCTATGTCGTTGTTTTTCTGAATGGGCAGAAGTTAAAGCAGTTGCAACAAAACCTTCTCTTCATTTCATAGACAAAGCTTCACTTCCGAAAGATGTCATTCTTTATACTGATGAGGAGGAATGGTCCACTTGGAGGAAGATTGGTGATAATGTGCTACACATTGAGCTCCGCAGGTGGGCTGATATTATGGTTATTGCCCCTTTGTCAGCAAACACACTTGGGAAGGTGATGTATCATTCCATGGTTCTATTCCTGAAATTTTCTT
Organism: Solanum aculeatissimum; assembly: GCA_038996855.1. Lineage (NCBI taxonomy): Eukaryota > Viridiplantae > Streptophyta > Magnoliopsida > Solanales > Solanaceae > Solanum > Solanum aculeatissimum. The sequence goes on from JBCEWC010001318.1 coordinate 30,898, forward strand.
TCATGATAATACTCATTCTGCCTCAAAAACATAATTTATTCCCTTATCCTAGTAGATTACAGTAGTATTGCATAGTCTTCAAAGCTTAAAATAGGGAGTGAAGATAATATCGAAGATATGATTAAATTGCTTCTCCTGAAAGATTTTGGTAGCATGAGTGGCGGAATTTTTTATAAAATGGACTATCAACAATGTTAAACATACTAATTGGACATGCCCATGCTGGAAGGTTAACGTTAAGAAAGAATTTGTAGTATCATGGTTTATAAGTTGTTTATATTGTGATCTATTGTGCAAATAAGCTGATACATGCCTTCTATACTGTAGATTGCTGGTGGGCTATGCGATAACTTGTTAACCTGCATCGTACGAGCATGGGACTACAATAAACCCCTTTTTGTGGCACCAGCCATGAATACATTGATGTGGAATAATCCATTCACAGAACGACACCTTATGGTGATTGATGAGCTTGGAATCTCTCTCATACCACCAGTTTCAAAGAGACTAGCTTGTGGAGATTATGGAAATGGCGCAATGGCTGAACCTTCTCTCATCTACTCGACTGTAAGACTCTTCTACGAGTCACGGTCACAATCAGGTGGCTTCAACCTGGCATGATCCACAGATCATTAAATTTCATTCTTCTGTTTGTGTAAGTGGTAGAAATTGTTGACACTCAGGACCTGGAGCAATGTTACCTAGCCTACACCAGTTGTTTTTATTTTTGTTCTCCTAAATTATCGTGTTTGTATCCAAGAGCTAATTGTATGAGAATATTATGCAACACTATATAGTAACTGCTGCTAATTATGTATGTGATCATGAACAAACAAGTGAAAGGGGAAGTTGACACAGCTTCTTTGGGTCACAATATGTGTGTGTATGTGTTTCACATTGTTAACTGAAAATGGGGAACCATGCATGGTATTCTCGACCTGTCTTTGAGGGAAAAAGAGAGCTCGAATGCACAATTTTAACATCTGAATTTATCAGATGAGTTCACTGCTCTCAAATGCACCAGCCGGGAATCGAACTCGGGTCTGTACCGTACTATTCTAGCACATAGTTAACTATATAAATTTATTTCATTAGAAAAAGGCATGTTGTGAAGTAATATCCCATTTTAGGAGAAATGTTGTATTTGCCTTATTTATTGTTGGCAAATTGCAAGCAAAGCTTGGCTCCACCCGATAGGCTAGCAATAAGCTTAGGTATAGCAAAGCGTTTACCAAACGTGAAGTTTGGAGATATGTGGAAGAACCCAATAACTACAGTTCTTTTGCATTTGCCATCACTAATGCTTGTATCATTTCCAAAGCTTATTTTGCCAACAAATTTCTTGTACATGTTATAACTCCATACTCCATAGTATAAAGTTGCTCACATAGCGTTCCTCTGACAGTCAACGTAAAACTAGCCAATACAACAAATACATATACCCTTGGGACGTGCTCATCTCAACACGTGTCACATCATCTATTTTTTATTACTCAGCACGTCAATAAATGATTTCATGGATATTATGTTCAGAATTTGGCAAACAAAAATTTGGTAACCACTAGTAATGAGAACAATATATAAAAGGAAACATTTGACTTTTTCTTTGTTAATTCCTTCTGGTGCATCTAAGTGCAATGGAACATATAAACGTGCCTGCAAATATTTTGATCTTTTTTTTCATCTTAGTACGTGCCACCATGTTATAGCCAATTTATTTATGGCACAACAAATAACACCCACCCAAGAAAATTTTATTGTTAACAGACTAAAATGGCAATTTCTGTTTCTAAGAAGAAAACTAAGAACAAAAGAGTTGAACATAAAGAAGAAAGTTTCTTTTTTTCTTCTTTTTTAGCTAAACTTCTGTTCAGGATTCCATCTATAGTTCTTGTGTTGATTCTTATCTTCTTATGGTCTTCTTCTACTACCATTATTTCTGGTAAAGTAGTACATGTTTGCATTTCATCGCGTAAGTTCAACGATCTGTATTGCATTTCTGCTGGTACTGAACCAAATCTTGACACTGCAGTTTCTCCTCTAAATGGTACTACTTCTCCTTCTGTTGTAGTTGATCAGAAGGATATCGCGTCAAAAGAATCAAGCCCTGAAGACACTCGACTAGCAGTAGTTGATGATAGTTCCACTTCAGTTGATTCTGTATCAAATGTTGTTGATGTTTCACTACAAACATCTAGTCCTCTTGACATCCCAATTTCGCGTGTCAATGATAGTTTCACATCAAATGATACCACGTCGAGTGTTGTAGATGTTTCTAGTCCTCTTGACTTCCCAATTTCGCGTGTCAATGATAGTTCCACAGCAATTGGTACCGAGTCAAATGTTAGTGATGTTTCACAACAAAAATCCAATCCTCTTGACATCCCAGTTCCGCGTAGTACAGAACAAGAAAGTACAATGTCTGTTGATTCTTCTGCAGGAAACAAGAATGCTACTTTCAGAAACAGCATGGTTAAAAGTGGTGATGAGGAATTAGTGATAGCTTACAATGACGTTGAGGATCAACTGCAGGTGCATCGTTCATGGGCAGCAACGAGCAAAAATAATGCAACGTGTGATGGCAGGGGAATTTATGTGTATGATCTACCAACAAAGTTCAACAAAGACTTGGTAGCTCGATGTGCAGATATAAATCCTTGGGTCAACCTCTGCAAGTACTTCAGCAACGATGGAATAGGCCAACCGATACAGAATCTTGGCAAAGGGTGGTACCAGACACATCAGTATTCACTAGAGCTGATCTTTCATTCGCGCGTTCTCAATCATCCTTGCAGAGTGCACAATGCAGATGAAGCAAAGCTGTTTTATGTTCCTTTTTATGGTGGACTTGATATCTTAAGATGGCATTTCAAGAATGTATCGAACGATGTCAAGGACTCATTGGGAGTAGAACTTGTAAGATGGTTAGAGTCACAGAAGCATTGGTTTCAAAAATCAGGTAATGATCATGTCTTTGTTTTAGGTAAAATATCTTGGGACTTCAGAAGATACAGCAACACCATATGGGGGAGTAGGTTCTTGGAACTAGACGAAATGCAGAACCCGGTTAAGCTCTTGATTGAGCGACAACCATGGCAAGTTAACGACATAGGAATACCACATCCTACTTATTTCCATCCACAATCAGACAATGACATAATCGCGTGGCAGGACAGAATCATCAAGTCAAATCGGAAAAGCCTCGTGTCCTTTGCTGGTGCAGCAAGGCCTGATGCACCAGAAAACATAAGGTCAATCTTGATCAACCAATGCACATCAGCCAAAGATCAAGAATGTAGATTATTGAATTGCAGTTTAGGCAAATGTGATCAGCCTGAGTCGATAATAGAACTCTTCATGGAATCTGAATTCTGTTTGCAGCCTCCAGGGGACAGTCCAACAAGAAAATCAGTTTTCGATTCGTTGATATCAGGTTGTATACCAGTGATGTTTGATCCCTTTACAGCATACTATCAATATTCATGGCATTTACCACAAGATCATAGCAAGTATTCAGTTTTCATAGATCAAGAAGATGTGAGGAAAATGAAAGTCAATGTTGTGGAGAGGCTTATGCAAATTCCTACAAAAGAAAGAGAGAACATGAGAAGTTACATAATATATGAGTTATTACCTGGATTATTATATGCTGATCCAAAATCTAAGCTAGACAAATTTCAAGATGCATTCTCAACAACTATAAACAATTTGTTTCAAAGATTAAACAAATTGGAATTATGACAGTATTGACTTGTTATATGTATCATACTTTTTGTATTAGGAAAAGTGAGGAAAAATTTTAAATTTCTCAAAGTGGAATAATACTATACTTCATTTTACATGGTAACCACTTCTCACTCAATTTGTGTTTTTTTAAAGATATGTTCATTTCTAGTCCAAACAGAATTTGAAGTTTATGGATTCTGAACTAGTCATGAACCTATAACTCGTCTTAGTTATTAGATTCACAACTAATATTCACACATATGTAATGAGTTTCCTAATTTATATACCAAATTTAAAGCAAAAACTCGAGGGTTCATCTGAACTCGTATTTAACAATTTAGCTTCGTTTTAGGTCCAAACATTACTTAAGAAGAAAGGGTTTACATGAATTGGGTTGGTTTGAATTTTTCAAATACTAAACCAAACTATTTGTGTTGGTTTTTTAAATTTATAAACCAAGTCTATACTCTAATTCAATTCTAATTTTCTAATAATCTCTCTCTCCATTGTTGGAAATGAAGTACATTCTAGACAATAAAAATGATATTCACTTTGTCCCATTTTAGTTGTTTCATACATTTTGGACAATTCTAATTTTCTAATAATTTATTCTTTTTTTTTTTTTGTTATTTCGAGTAAAAAAAGTAAAGCTATTTCGGACAAGAGTAAAATTTGTACTAAAATTCGTAACTAATGTTATATAATATATTATTTAAGTAATTGGCCTATCAAGTTTGAGCCTTTGAAGCTTCTAGCTAAACTTCATGAGCATCATACAAAATAAATAGTAACCAATTTTATTGCAAAAGTGAATCATTTCGAATGAATAATATATCAAAATTCAAAAGGTTCTAAACATCGAGAGGAGTTCATATCTAAAATTTAGGACTTCTATTTAGAAGAGATTTAAGTTGATTGGAATTGAAAAAAAAAACTCATTTAGGAAGATGAATTGTTGCATGTATAAATAAATATAGAATAAATAATGTTTATGGATGAATAGATATCTCTGATACATAGTTATACATTATATGTACTTGATTATACACTATTTATACATTATCGACACATTACATATATATGATTATTTTGTTGAAAATTTCTTTTGTTGCTTGTATAGTTACATAAGTAAGATTACTTGGGCCAATTTGAGTTTTGACTCTTATTTCATTCCAATTAAGACAAAATAATGGTTGTCTTATCAGTTATATATCATAAATAACAGCCTTTATTATTAAAAAATCTTGATTAATAGTAATCTTTATTATAAAAGAAAAAAGTTACTTTGGATTTTACTTGGAAATGAATAATTAATCATGTAAAATCCAAAATGATAATTTGACCATAGACTAGATCACAAATAGAGTCAACATAATATTTTCAATCATGATTTAGAAGATTTATATTAATTTAATATCATGTGCAATGGTCAATTTAAAGCTCTACTATATAACATCTACCTCAAAATAGCAAATGTTATATATAACATCTAGTAAATCAAGTAAGTTCATTACTCAATTAGTACTTTCATGTTTTAATTTGTTAGATAATTTAGATTAACAATTAATTTTATTGCTTGAATAATGTTGTATTTATATATATCTTGATGTATTTAGACAATGTTGATGCATCAAAGAGTTACTCCACAAATTTTATTGATGTTGCATTTTCTTCTGAGTTATGATGGGATTCAAGGAAAAACAAAGTTATCTACTCAGGAGGAACTAGAGTTGGAGGAGCAACTTAAACTTCTAAACAAACCCTCAGTCAAAACTATTAAGGTACTCCTTCTGTTCCAAAAAGAATGATCTAGTTTGACTTGACACGGAGTTTAAGAGAATAAAGAAGACTTTTCTATCTTGTGGTCCTAAATTAAAGTTATGTCAAATGTACTAAAATGCCCTTTAATTTGTGGTCTTAATCATGTCATGTAAAAAGTTGAAATTAAAGTTTTGCAAAAACAGGAAATGGATTATTCTTTTTGAAACAAACCAAAAGAAAAGTAGATCATTCCTTTTTCAACGGAGGAAGTATATATTTTCGGCAAAAAATTCATGTCTTGACACAAACATAAATATAATTTCATCTCAATAGTTTTTATTCTTGAAGATTTTCAAATTATCTAACTTTTTTTTTTTGGTTTATAATTGACTTTGTTCATTTGTTTAAAAATTGGTGTTCTAATTAAGATATTCCATTTTTGTTCTTAGAGTAAATCAGGAGATATATACAATTGTGTGGATTTCTACAAACAACCGGCATTTGATCATCCTTTATTAAAGAATCACAATTTTCATCCAGAGGCATGTCTACTTTCTCTCTCCACTTTACTTTCAACTTTATAATTATTACATTATTAACTAATACACAATTTTCAAATTTTTTGATAGACAGATGAAACCTACTTTAACTAGGTCAAAAAAGAATTCAAGTACCTCTGCAACTAATTGGTCGTCGAGGATATGATCCAAAGATGGTGGTTGCCCTATTGGAATGGTCCCCATCAAACAAATTACAAAAGAAGATCTTATTACACAAAAAAATATGCCACCACCCGAAGATGCAACATATGACAGTGAGTTGAGTATGGTAAGATAATGCTACTTTAAAAAAAATTGGGGTAGGGGAAGGGGAAACGAGAAGGGGGATTACAATGTGGGGAATCAAACGCTCACCAACAAGGTGAGAGTTCAGGTAGTCAACCAATGCTACATAAATTTACTATTTGCAATAAATAATAAGTCAAAAAAAATTAAATTTATCTCATATATTTTATTGCTTCTACACAGATTAACAACAAAAGTGAGTCAAAAGGAAGATACATTTCCTCTCAAGGGTATAAGGTATATAAATATAATTTTCATTTTCTAGTTAGGAGTGTCTTTTTTTCAGCTCAATGACCAAGCAAAAATTGTTATTCTTATATATTGTCATGATTTAACAAATATTTTCATTTCTATGTTCAGCTTGCAATTGTTCGAATTCCAAAAAATCCATATGGCAAGTTTGGGGGAGCTGGAATGGCTACTAGTTTATATAACCCTCATGTTGAAGGTCAGCAACATAGTGCATGTCGATTGAAAATTCAAAAAGGATCAAATGTTTTACAAGTTGGTTGGAGAGTAAGTTTAATATTATATTCATTAATAATAATTAAATATTTTACTTATGCTAGTTTTATTATTTAAAGTTCAATTTTAGAAGGGTGGATAAATATTACACCTCTAGGAAACATGTTATATTGAATAGATATTGATGTAATTGTGATACATTATTAAGCCTATTTGTTTTGTTCATTTACTAAAATGAATCGTATATCTATTTTTTTTTTCCAGGTGGATCTAACTTTATATAGGGATAATAAGACAAGGCTTTTTGTGCATTTTCAGGTAAAATGTCTTATTTACACTCTGCAAATTTTCATTTTTCTATAATGAAATTAATATTTTTCTTTAGTTAAGTATTTATATCAATCAAGAAAGGTTCATGTTTATTTCATGTTTACTAGGCTGGAAATCAAGGTTGTTTCAATATATTATGCCCAGGATTCGTAATAGTAAACAATGTGATACCTATTGATATGGCTTTTGATAAGCTTGCACAACGTGGAGGGAAGACATGGGAGTTCACAATGTACATCGATCGGGTACATTTCTTTATTTAATTTATTTTTTCAAGTTTTTGAAGCTATAAATACTGATGTAGACTTTTTTACTTCGTTAATAACGTTGAATGGGGTGGCGTCGCATATAGCCCACCAGGTGTGCCTAAACCTCCCATGGGCTCAAGTTTTTTTCCTATTAGGGATAGTAAATATGATGGTTATTGTATGTCACTTAGCATTTTAAATGATAAAGGTGCCACAATAGACGTCGACAAAACAACAATATATGTTGACGATACTAATTTGTATCGAGCTTTGGACGCTCCACATGTGCTACCTGGAAAGTTCACACATTGTGCATTTTATGGGGGACCAAGGGAGAATCATCAACTCTAAATATAATGGTATTTACTTTCTATGTCAAAAAAATATGAAGTTCTTCGGAGCAAATTTTACTTATCATGTAGCTTCTAAATGTCACAAATATATTGAATTTAACACATCCTAACAGATGTCAAAAAAAGGTTGAATCTAGAGGTGGAAAAGCAGAATTCCATCTTTTCTATTGACATTAACTTATCATTCAAGAATATTTATTGATAAAAGGCAATTTTGGTAGATCATGTTTGCTTTGATTATGACTTTAAAATATTCTTTGTATCTTAAACCTGCCTATTCATAACTTATGGAGCAAAGGGTTCAAGAATTTGCCTCAATTGGACCAAACAAACAGAGTTAAGCTTAAAACCTAAGTTGTGCGGACTCTTCTCTTTTGATGTCACCCGTGTCGGATTCTCCAAATCTACACTATTTTTAGAGAATAGGACATGCACCCACTGACATTTTTTAAGAGTCCGAGCAACATAGCTTAAAACAACATTAGCACAATGCAAAGAAAACAAAAACATATATGAAGCTCTGATATGATTAAGCTTAACTTACTATACAATAGCACTACACTTGAATTCAAAGCAAAAAAGTAAAAGTTTCATACTTTTCTTGTTTAACTAAGCTTCAAAATTACATCTAAAGGTGAAACTTTGCTATGATTAAGCTTAACTTTCTAACAATGTAACATTCAAATTCAAAAACTAAACAAAAGAGTTCCATTTTATTGTTGTTCAACTAAGCTTCAAAATTAACTTTAATCTCCAACAATGTCACGTTTAAATTCAGCAAAATAAAAAGATTGAAACTTGTCAAAAATTACCTCTAATGGTGAAGCTCTGATATGATTAGCAAATTTCTGGGTCCGAGGGTTTTAAAGTAGAAGAAGTGGGTCGAGTATGAAGTCCTACATGAGCATTTAGGCGCCTTGTTCGGAGACTAAAAGCATCATTTATCTTTTGTGTCCAAATATTCCAAAGCTTCTCCAATTTCAGAGTCTGATGACCATGATAGCTCTCCCTCTTCCTCTTCCTCCTCCAATTCTTCCTCTTCCTCATATTCAGCTTTCTGGGGTATCTCTAATTTGACAGCAAGTTCCTCCATTTTCGTTTTCTTGAAGATCTTTGGCGCTGCCAGCAATACCAGTAAAGTTCTATGGAGTTTTGACAGCTGCCGCCGGCAATACCAGTTGAGTTTTTCTTCCAGGTTTTTCAATGGGTCGGTTTGTTGAATGTTATCAATTTGGGCCGGGTATGACTTCAAGGGCTCATTTGACAAACGATAATTAATTTTAGAATGAGTTTATTTCATACTCTTATTTTTATTATCATAATTTTCATTTTTATAGTTAGGTTACGTAAAATTTGACTAACATTTGAATATGTATTTTTTATCGAAATGAAAAAAGTTGCAATTAATAATATATTTTTTTAAGTAATTTTTGAATATTCAAATTTTATTTTAAAATATCAAATTAATATAACTTAATTTAACTTTAAAAATTAGTAAAGTTAACTTTCGAAAAGCGTTAACATGACAACTAAAATGGAACGAAAGAAGTATTTGATTGGGATAAAATTATCAGATGACTTGTTTCAAAATTAGTTATTTTGGGATGGTGATAATAGTCCCGAAATAATTAATCCGGGGATATCTTATTTCCTACTTAAACGGGTCTTTCACATCATTTCAGATAATATATGTTACTTTCTCCCTTCTAATTTAAATTGCTAATTATTGTAATTTATAATTTTTTAAAAATTATTAACTAATGTGATTTATAATATTTTAACCCAATTTTCTAATACATAACACATTTTAGAAAATAAAAAATAAATTAAAATGAAGAAAATACCAAAACGAATAAAAGTAGGCACGTTAATGATCAATTATCTGCTTTTAATAGCTGAAGCCTAAAACAGACAGAATAATCAAAAGTTGTTCAAGCAAGCATCACAACCGGAAACTACTAAGCAGTAATTTGATGGAAAAGGGTAAAAATGTCATTGAATTATGCAAATTTGAACAAAAATGCATTCAATTAATAATTTACTTTAAAAATATTTCTATTGTCAATAATTTAATCTAAAAATGCCTTTTAAAAAAATATATATTAACATGTCTTTAATTAACATAACGATTAGAGTTGTCCATATGAACTGACTTAATTTGTCTAGCTAATTCACATAGACTTTGAAACTCGACGAGTCAAGTTTGTTTGATTCATTATGTTGATGGATAAAAAAACAAAGCAAGTCCAATCCATCACTAAATGGATTGTAGGTTGTGTTAAACAAGTTCTTTTTTTTTATTTTATAAAAATATGTTTCTTTAATAATTTTTAAATTTTTATTTCAAAACATTAACATAAATATTTATAATACAATATTACATGTTGTTATTGTGCAAATATTTCGACTAACATAACAATTAGAGTTGTCAAATCATAAGTCAGATATGTTCGGCCTAACGTGTCTAGTCCAAATTGATAATTCTAATCTATCTATCTATCTATATCTATACTATATTATTTATACCTATACTATATTAAAAGTGTGAAGACCCTTAGAAATGTTGTTTGAACTTTTTGCCCTTCATTAAAAAATTTTTTTTTAAGACAAAATCGTCTTGTCACTTTTTTATTTATTTATTGTCATATATTTTTTAATTATTATTATTTAATTATTCTTTTAATATAAAATGTAAAAACTATTTAGTTTTTGTCAATTAATTATGAAAAAAAATTGGCAAGCCAATAACTATAGCACGAAAAAAGGGAAAAAAGAGGATTTTTTCCCCTTTTGAAAAAGAATTTTCTTAAATTATTATGTGATATAAAGTGTCCTAAAACTAATAAAAATCTTAACTGATCAAAATTTCACCTAAAATAATTAGAAAGAATTAATCATTAATTATTACTATTATTTTTCTGTAAATACGTCATATTAAATAATTCAAGTAAGGAAAAATTAATATACCATATTTAATAGATTTTAAAGTTCTAATATGAGTGAAATAATGAAAGTGTAATTTTTAAATATTGAAAACTTAATGTCCCTTACATTATTTAAAAATAATAGTTTATTTACATTATTTAAAAACGTCCTCAAATTAGGACTTTGAAATCTATTAAATATGGTATTTTTTTCCTTATTTGAGTTATTTAATATGACGTATTTATAGGAAAATAATACTCCCTCTGTCTATTTTTACTTGGCCCCTATACTATTTTAGGATGTCCAATAATACTTATCCAGTTTATGAAATCAAGAGATAATTTTACACTTAGTTCCTAATATAGATATAGATATATATATAGATATACACACACGAAAATATCTCTTTGGTCAAAGCATTAATTGTTCATCACCTTATGGCTACAGGTAATATTAAATAAATCTTTATTTTTTTTAATTTTTACTTTTTTAATTGGAGTTAGATTTTTATTTGTTCATTATTTTTTTCATTTATAGATCTTAACAGTTTTCTTTTTGCTGCGTATGATTTAGTCAACTACGAAAGCTATACGAAGAAGGTAAAGCTAAAAATTAAAGTCGTCTCTTTTTTGCTATCGTTAATTTATTATAAGTAATGATATTAACATCAAAAAAAATATTTCATG